>PVJD01005486.1:0-21807 GCA_004026545.1 Mormoops blainvillei | reverse complement strand
CTGGTTAGGGAGGGTCCAGCCCGTGGCTCAGATCTCTGGCTCCCATTCCAGTGTCTTTTCCCCCATGTCACAGCATGCTGAGTGTGGCTGGATCGTCCTTGGGAGAGGCTCAGGGGATCTTGGGGAGGGAGAGCTACGGCACAGAATTCCCAAATCCAGGTCCCCAGAATAACTGGATATCTGCTCAGTTTTATTTCTGATACCAAAAGTAGAGCACAGCCTTTCCTATTTCTAATTTAGTCAGGAAAATGAACATTGACAGAGACAGAAAGGCAGCCTTGTTCTAGAAATATACTATGATTTTTCCTAATTCCCACACCTTAGGCACCAGTACACAAAGCTCGAGGAAGTCTTTAGTTTGAACCAGGAAGAAGCCGTGGCCTCCAGCCACAGGTCCTTGTCACCTGAGGCTATTGAGTTGGTGAAAATTCGGTGGTGAACGCTTCTTTTGTGTAAGGTTTTCCTTCTTCCCTAAGGAACTGAGAGATGGAGGGAGGAGAAAGAGAGGCCTCAGCTTGCAAAACTGAATCCGAAAGATTTTATCAGGAAAGTGAACTTTCAGGAAGAGCTTATAAGGCAAAAGTCTAAGAGAAAGGAAGCAAACAGGGAGAGGGAGATGACGATTTTCAGTAGTATAGTTCCATGACAGCAGGCAGGGATCCGTTTCACACGGAGGCCGGTTCCTGACACTTTGCTCAACACTGCAACCTGCTTCTGTCCGCAGAGCGGGAGCCTTATCCCAGAAAGGCACTTCGCGGTGCTCATTCAAGATTCTGCTCAAGTGACATTATCAAAGAGGGTCACGCTGACCCTCAGGTTTAATTTGAAGCCTGTCTATCCCCTTTCTCTGTTTTGTTTTGCTACCCAGCGCATTTCACCACTTGATTTATGGTTCATTTGTTTGTTTTAGGTCTCTTCTCCTTCCAACTATATGTATAATATAATGAATAATACCAGAATACAATACCATGGAAGAGAACTCAGACTGAATCTATTTTTTCTTTCCTGCTGTAATCCAGCACCTAAAACTGAGTCTGGTATTTGTTCATTGGTGAATGAATGAAAAAAATAATCAATGAACAAAACTAAGAGGAAACAAAGAAAGCAGATGGATAAAGATAATAACAAAAATATGAATAATCCCAAAAGTAAGGATATCTAAACTATGAAATTTATAACTCAAATATAGATAGAAAGCTTGGGCAAGATGAGAGACACTGGTAAGTCATTAATGTTTTTAAAAATGGTAACATTCATTCTGTCTGTAAACCGACTGTGCACCCATTTAAATAACTTTTTATCTCTGGCCTCACACCAAAAAAGAAATATTCATAATAGCTTCTTTTTATTGAACCAGACACATGATCTGAATTAGCTCCAGCCTTCACAATGACCCTGAAAGCAGTGAATTATTATCACCACTTTTTAGATGAAAAAGTGAGGGCCAAAAGTTAAGTGATTTATTTTAAAAAGCCAAAAGTTGAAAATAACTCAAGTGAGTGAATGGATAAACAAAATGTGTTATATGTATGCAAAAGAATACATTCAACCATGAAGAGAAATGAAGTAATGAAACACATTACAACACAGGTAAACTTAAAAAACAGCATGTTGGGCAAAAGAAGCCAGAAACAAAAAGTCATGTTACATGATTTCATTAATATGAAGTAACCAGAAAAAGTAAACCCACAAAAATATAAAGCAGATTGGTGTTACCAGAGGCTGGGAAGAGAGGGATGGGTTGGGGGCGATGATTGCTTAATGAATGTATATGGGGTCTTCTTTGGGGCTGATGAAAATGCTTTGGAACTAGACAGAAGTGATAGTTGCAAAACATTGGGAAGGTACTAAATGCCACTTAAATGGTTGACTTTATGTTCACCTTCCTTAAATGTTAGCAACTTGTATGATGGTAAAGTGAGTCCATCAAGCTGAAATAAAAGAACACTAAACAGTAATAAAAAATATAAAATAATAAAACTCACTGGTAAAAATATATGGACAAATGTAGAATATTGTAATACTATAATAATGTAAATCATGTTTGATTTTAATATAAAGTTTAGAGATAAAAGTATTAAGAATAACTATAACTACAAATATTTGATAATAGATACACAATGTAAAAAGATGTAAGTTGCCACATCAGTAGCATAAAATGTTGTAAACTATAATATCAGGAGCTTAAAGTGCTGGGGGCAAGAGTCAAAGTAAGGAGTTTTTATATGCAAAAGAAGTAAAGTTGTTATCAGCTTAAAATAGACCCATAACTATAAGATGTTTTATGGAATCTTCAGGCTAACCACAAAGAAACTACCTATAGAAGGCCAGGAAAAATAGCAAAGCTTATTACTACAGAAAATTAACAAAATATGGAAGACAGCAGGAGAGGCAAAGAAGAACACGGGAACTACAAGACAGAGAGAAAATAGGTAAAATATCAATAGTAAATCTTTTACTTTTTTAAGTAAATCTTTTCAACCAATAATTACTTTAAAGTTAAATGAATTAAAGTCCTCAGTCAAAGGGCATAAAGTGGCTTAATGAATTTAAAAAACAACACCCACCTATATGCAATCTGCAACAAAATTCACTTTAGATTAAGGAGCAAACAGGTCGAAAATGAGAGGATGAAAAAGATCTTCCAAGTAAATGATAAGGAAAAGAAAAGCAGAGATCAATAAAGAGATCAATTTATCAAGAAGATATAACAATTATAAATACATATGCACCCAAGAAGAGAGCACCTAAATACAGAAAACAAACTGACAGATCTGAAAGGAGAAATAGAAGACAAAAGAATAATAATAAAAGACATCAATAACCCACTTTCAATAATGAATAGAACACACAGACAAAAGACCAATGAGGAAGAAAAGGCTGAGATAACCCTACAGGTAAACTAGACCTAACAGATGTATACAGAACATTTGACCCAAAAGCAGTAGCATACACATTCTCCACAAGCACACACATAACACTTCCCAGTAAAGAGCACATGTTGGTTACAAAACCAGCCTTAACCATTTTAAGAAGACTGAAGTCATACCAATATCTTTCCAAAATGTGATGAAATGAAGCTAGAAATCAATAGCAGAAGGATAACTGGAAAATTCACAAATATATGGAAATTTAAAAATACATTCCTGAACAGCCACTGGGTCCAAAAAGATATCAAAAGAGAAATCATAAAATTACTTATGACAAATACTTAAGACAAATGAAAATGAAAACACAACACACAAATTGTAGAATGCAGTAAAGGCAGTACTAGGAGGAAAGTTTTTAGTGCTGAACATCTACATTAATAAGACATTTTAAAAACCTAACCTTAAACCACATACAAGGACTAAACAAAGGAAAAAATTCCAAAATTAGCAGAAGAAAGAAAATAATAAAGATTAGAGCCTAAATAAATGAATTAGGAAATAGAAAAACAAATAGAAAAAATTACAAAATTAAAGATTGTGTTTTCTAATGATAAACAAAATTGACATACCATTACTTACACTGAGAAAAAAGAAAGAAGATTCAAATAAATAATAACAGAAATGAAAGAGGAAACATTACATCTAAAACCAAAAAAGTAAAAATGATCACAAGAGACTATTATGGACAATTATATGCCAACAAATTGAATAACCTGGAAGAAACTAATAGATTCCTAGCATCACAATCTATACAGGCTGAATAATGAAAAAATGAAAAATCTGAGCAAACCAACAATGAATGAGGAAATTACAACAAGCATCAAAAACCTACCAACAAAGAAAAGTCTAGAATCAGATGGCTTCGCTAGCGAATTGTATCAAATGCTTGAAGAATGAACACCAATCTCAAACTCTTCCACAAATTTTAGAGAAAACCCTTACAAACTCATTTTATAAGGCCAGCATTAGCCTGATACCAAAGCCAGACAAAGGTATTACAAAAAAAGTAACTAAGGTATAATATCCCTGATGAACAATTATGAACAGTTATGCAAAAATACTCATCAAAATAGTACCAAACCAAATTCAACAGCACATTAAAAGGATCATACAGCATGACCAAGTGGGATTTATTTGTGGAATGCAAGGATGGTTCAACATATACAAATCAGAATGAAGATTAAAATTATATGATTATTTCAATAGACATAGAAAAAGCTTTTGACAAAATACAACACCCTTTCATGATAAAAAAAAAACTGTCAGCAAATTAGGAATAGAAGAAAAATAGCTCAGCATGATAATGCTTATATATGAAAGATCACAGGTATCATCATACACTACAGCAAAAAACTGAAAACTTTTCTTCTTAGATCAAGACCTAGGCAAGGTGTCCACTCCTACCACTTATATTCAAAATATTACTGAGAACCTTTAGAACAATTAGGCAAGAATGAGAAAAAAAGATATCTAAATCAGAAAGAAAAAAAATATCTATTTGAATATGACTTGATTTTACAAGTAGAACACTCTAAAGGCTCTACAAAAAAAATTGTTAAAACTAGTAAACAAATTCAGTAAAGTTACAAAATACAAAATCAACATACAAATATTAGTTGCATTTCTATAAACTAACAATAAACTATCTGAAAATGAAATTAAAAAAACAATTTTACTTACAGTAGCATCGAAAAGAATAAAATACTTAGAAATAAACTTAACTAAGTTGATGAAAGACTTGTTCACTGCAAATGAAAAAACATTACTGAAAGAAATTAAAACAGACACAAATAAGTAAAGAGATATCCAATGTTCATGAATGGGGAGATTTGCTGTCATTAAAGTGTTCATACCTCCCAAAACAATCTATGGATTTAATGCAAATTGCATAAAAATCTCCATAGTATTTTTTTATAGAAATAGAAATGAGGTCTATAAATTATATAGAACCACAAAAGACTCTGAATAGCCAATTCTGAGTGAGAATAACAAAGCTGGAGACATCACACTTTGATTTCCAATTATATCACAAAACTACAATAATAAGAAAATACAAGGTCTGTCTGGAAAAAGTTCAGCCATTGTTAACATAATGAGAATGGTTTGTGACATATTGATGTAACCTGGTAGCAAAGGAGAATGGACTGGAACGCACATGTGTGAACAATGACAACTTCACTGTACTAGTCAGTGGGGCTGGTAGAGATGGTTGAGTGACCATGTGTACTGTGTGGCTGTTACATTCAAAATGACTAAGGGAGTTGAGCAATGAATGTGCATCAAATTTTTCTTTAAGCTTGAACATTCCTCCATGGAAGCTGTTCAGATGAATCAGAAGGTCACAGCTATGAGCAACTGGTGACTGGCAGCTTCATCATGACAATGCACCTGTTCATACATCACGTCCCGTGCAGAGTTTTTTGGTGAAACATGAACTCACCTAGGTGACTCAGCCTCCCTATAGTCCAGATTTGGGGCCCTGTGACTTCTGCCTTTTCCCAAAACTAAAATCACCTTTGAAAGGGAAGAGATTTCAGATCATGGATGAAATTCAGAAAAATACAACAGGGCAGGTGATGGCAACTGGGAGAACTGTGGGAGGTCCCAAGGTGTTTACTTTGAAGGGGACTGAGGAGTCAGTGTCCTATGTTCTTATATTTTCTTCAGTAAATGTCTCTATTTTTCATATTAAATGGCTGGGTACTTTCTGGGCAGACCTCTAGAAAGCAAAATTGTTCCACAAATATGTTTATTGTAACATTAATGAACCTAAAAATTTTGGAACCTAAATGTTCATACTATGGTATGATTAAGTAAAGAAATAATTGTGCAATAAGATTGTAATGACATTATAAGATTAAATTAAAATTTGAAAGATAGTCTTAAAAGACCTAAATACACACAGATATGTGTTTCCCGGGTATGAAGAATTAATGCCTTAATGATACCAATTTTTCCGAATTAATATATAAATATAACATAATACCAAAGAAATCTTGTTTTTAATTTGGAAAAATTGATTTAAAACTTTAAGGAAAAATAAATATATCATAATTATCAAGAAAGCTGTAAAAGGAAAGACCTTGATAAATTGCTTGCAGTAATGGGTATTTTATAATACAGTTATCAAAACTGTGCATTATTGGCATACAAGTAGACATGCCAAACAAAACAGAGTAGTGTCCAGAATAGACACTATATAAATATATATTAAAATGCAATGTATGATATGTGACACTAAAAATCACTGGATAAATCATAAATTCTTCAATAAGGATAATGAAATAATGAACTATGCATTCAGAAAACAATAAATTTAATTTTTTATCTCATGTAATATTCAAAAACAATCCTTGAAACAATTAAAGGTCTATTTTTTTTAAAAAAGCTTTTAACAATGGTAGATGCAAAGAAACAATACAGAAAACCCAGAGCCTTAATAGAAAAAATTGATAGATTTGACTAAGTGAAAACTAGTAACTTTTGTGTAGTAAAGCAGTATAAATAAAAAAAGGACTTCTGGCCAACATGGAAGAATAGGTAGGTAGGTTTCATTTCCTCACACAACCAAATGGACAACAACAAATTAGAAAAACAAAACAACCAGAACTGCCAGAAAACCACACTGTATGGGAGTCCAACAACCAAGGAGTTAAAGAACAAACATTCATCCCACCTGGTAGGAGGGGTGGAGACGGGCAGAGAGGACGCACAGCAAGGTGGCAGCTGGAGGACCAGGCAGGTGAGGCAGCGGCTGGCAGACCCACATTCATGTACAGATAAGCCTGGTGGAACAACTGGGGAGCAAGATAGGCTGTGCGACCCAGGATTGCAGCTCAGGGAAATAAAGCCTCAAAACCCCTGGCTGCAAAAATCTGTGGGGGTTGTGCTGCAGAAGAAACTCCCGGTCTCACAGGAAAGTCCATTGGAGGGCCCCAGAGGATCCTAGAACACAAACCCACCCACGTGGGAATCAGCACCAGAAGGGCCCAATCTGCTTGTGGGCAGTAGGGGTGGTGACTGAAAGCCCCCCCCCCCATCGCCACCACCAAGAGCTGAGCAAGCAGCATCGTTTCCTCTTTGACCCCTCCCCCACATACAGCACCACAACACAGCCAAGTGGGTTGCCTCACCCTCATGGATACTTAAGGCTCCGCCCATTATACCATAACAGGTGCGCCCAGACAAAGAAATGTGGCCCAAATGAAAGAAAAGATCAAAACTCCAGAAAAAGAACTAAGCGATGAGGAGATAGCCAGCCTATCAGATGCAGAGTTCAAAACACTGGTAATCAGGATTCTCACAGAAATTAGTGATTATGGCTGCAAAATGGAGGAAGAAATGAGGGCCATGAAAAGTGAAATAAAGAAAAATATACAGGGAACCAACAGTGGAGGGAAGGAAAACGGCACTCAAATCAACAATTTGGAACAGAAGGAAGAAATAAACATTCAACCGGAACAGAATGAAAAAACAAGAATTAAAAAGAAAAATGAGTAGAGGATTAGGAACCTCTGGGACTTTAAACGCTCCAACATCTGAATCATAGGGTGCCAGAAGGAGAAGAGGAAGACCAAGACATTGAAAACTTATTTGAAAAAATAATGAAGGAGAACTTCCGCAATCTGGTGAAGGAAATAGACTTCCAAGAAGTCCAGGAAGCTTAGAGAGTCCCAAAGAAGTTGGACCCAAGAAGGAACACACCAAGACACATCATAATTACACTACCCAAGATTAAAGATAAGGAGAGAATCTTAAAAGCAGCAAGAGAAAAGGAGAGAGTTACCTACAAAGGAGTTCCCATCAGACTCTCAGCTGATTTCTCTAAAGAAATCTTGTAGGCAAGAAGGGGCTGGAAAGAAGTATTCAAAGTCATGAAAGGCAAGGACCTACATCCAAGATTACTCTATCCGGCAAAACTATCATTTAGAACAGAAGGGCAGACAAACTGCTTCCCAGAGAAGGTCAAGTTAAAGGAGTTCATCATCACCAAGCCCTTATTAAATGAAATGTTAAAGGGGCTTATCTAAGAAAAGAAGAAGATCAAAACTATGAACAGTAAAATGACAACAAACTCACAACTATCAACAACTGAACCTAAACAAACAAAAACACACTAAGTAAACAACTAGAACAGGAATAGAATCACAGAAAGAGAGATCACATGGAGGGTTATCAGCAGGGAGGACGTAGGGGGAGACTGGGGAAAAGGTACAGGAAATAGGAAGCATAAATGGAAGGTACAAAACAGACAGGGGGAGGTGAAGAAAAGTATAGGAAATGGAGAAGCCAACAAACTTATATGTAAGACCCATGGACATGAACTAAGGCGGGGGGGATGCTGGTGGGGGGGGATTCAAGGCAGAGGGGGATAAAGGGGGGAGAAAAATGGGACAGTTATAATAGTATAATCAATAAATATACTTAAAGAAAAACAAGGGAAACACAACAGACACAGAAATATGTTTACAATGTATTTAACAAAATGGTAATATATGTAATAGTAAAGTAGAACTGAAAATTTTTAAAAACACAGGAATACAAAAATAATTGACATAGAATTAAAATGCCACAGCATGGGAGAAAAATTTCAGATACAAAAAGCATATGAATTTAACCTCACAAGAGATCAGGGACCATTAATTACAAAAATTATAAAACAATGTTTTGCTTATCAGACTGACAAAAATTAGACTGATAAAATCCAGTGCTGGCAAGGATGTGAGAAAATATCACTGGTAGGAGTGTATGTGGATAATTATTTTTCAAAGAATCTGAAGGTATATATAAAGATTTTAAATGTTCTCACCCTATGACTCAGTAATCTCACTTCTAGGTCTTTCTTCTAGAACATTTTTGAAGAGCAATTTGGCAGTGATCTATCAAAACTTTAGTTCTCATTCTCTTTGACCCAACAATGCCATTTCTGAGTATCTATCCTAAGGTATATGCAAAGATAATCATGGCAGCACTTTATGCAATAAAAAACTGAAATGACCTAAGATCTACCAGTGGGAGAATGGTAGAATAAATTGGAAACCAGACCGCCATTAAAAAGAATGGGTTAAGCCTACACCTAGAATATATAACTGAATTAAGCATTAGAAAGACAAGTTACAGAAATTATTTAATTTTAGTTCAAAATATATGCATGTGCAGAGACATGACTATGCACCTATAGGGAAAAAAGACATACACGAATATGTTAACAGTGGTCACCTCCTGAGACGGAATTCAACAAAAGAAGGAGGATCTGTATGATTTGGGAGTATTGTATTTTACTTCACAGATACAGGTTTCCCTTTTAAGTGTTGGGATTGTGGGTGATTTTTTTTTTTTTACTCTTTTGATATTTTTAGAGTTTTCTTTTGTTTTCTGTTTTTTAGGGGGGAAAATGTAGTCCTCAAAGGAGAGAGATGAAAGACCAATGACAAAACCGTTCCCATTCAGAAAGGAGGAGAAAGAAGAGGGGTCATTAGCCAAAGCCAGTACAGGAATATAACAGCAGAGAACCAGGGGCGGGCAGGGGCTGAATACCGAGGAATGCGAGCTTCCCGAGGAGGGACTAGGGGGTGCAGAATGCCACAGAGGCGCCTGGGATGACAGCCTGGAGAGCAGGTGGTGAGTAGCAGTGGTAGAAGCTGGGTGCAAAGGAAAGGCCTTTTCCACCCTGTGCATCTTTGTAGAAACAGAGAAATGAGGACCCTACGTCTCTTGAATTAGAAGCTTTGCACGTGTCACCAGGCCGGGCACCTTTGAAACACTCCCCAGGTGATTGTGGCGCAGCCAAGGTGAAGAAGCACTCAGTGAAGAAGGCGTTGAGAGCATCACGAGTCGGGGAAGCTGAGGAGTGGAGATCATTCGTTCACCAAGTTCGTCAGGTGAAGAAAGGAGTGAATTAAATAGTAAAGCTATCAAAAGGGTTCGCTGAGATGAAGAAGCACAGGAGACAGAAAACGTTAAGTATGCATGGGGCAAAAGGGAAGGGAAAAAAGCAGCCTCACGTTTCTAGACTTTCTGTTATTTGTCAGGCACTTTACATATGCTATCACCGTTACTATTCCCTTTACTGGTGATTAATCACCACAATCCTTTTTGGAGGCACGTATCACTGCACCCAATTTACTGTGAGACAAGCGAAGCTTTGGGAATCCGAATGAATAGTGAGGACCAAAACCCATGCCAAAGGCTGAGCTTTTCCTTCTGCACCTGGTGGTGGAGCCAGGTCTTGGAGGCAGTAGGAGGGAAGGGGGCCAGGACTCAACTGGAGGAAGAGCTTGGAAAAAGGAGAAACGCATCCGCTGAGACAATGACAAACCAGGGCCGTGCAAGAAGGGAATACAGGTGGAGGGGCTGGAGCGTGTTAACATGCAGAGAAAGAAGTTAACAAAACAACTGCAGGGCAGAGAAAAGAGGTCGAGGGCTTCCTTCATCATCTCAGTAAGGCTGCAGCGTGTTAAGTGACAGGGGAATACTGGTGGCTCAGTGACAGTGCCTGTGTGCTGGGCAACACAGCAGGAAGCCAACCTTGCCCTTCTCACCCAGTGAGATGTGGATTAGTCACTCAACAGTCAACCTCTCATCTGCTGGAAGCCATGGGTACAGATAAGTAGGGCTGCCTGCAGCTAACTGGGAGCTACAAGGAGGAGAAGCAAAGTTTCTACCTTCCAAGAACTAATAGCCTAGACTTGAGTCATCACTAGAGCGAGGTTTCCCTGCTCTCCCCTACTGGCTATTAAAATTGTCTGATTAGAACAATTCCAGAAAATGAAATGATGCTTTGCTTTGCAAAAATCATGTAGAAATATTCTTCCACTGAAATCCCATGTCACTCAGGGGTTCTGCAAATGAAAAGGGGTGGCGTACCTTGTGGCTACCCGTGAAAGAATGTAAATACACATTAAAGAAGCATCTCCCGTTAGCTGAGAAGTCTAGAGTTTAATTGTACAAGGCCATGTTATTGAACAGGAAGCATATGAGGACTACCCTTGTGCAGGTGACCCTGGGCTTCCAGGTCAAAAGGATCACTAAAGCATCCTGGGATTTTTAATGGCTTCCCGAGGCTTGGCAAGTGCCTGCTGCTAAATGCCATTTGCCAGTTATTCCAGAGAGGCAATCAATCAAAGAGGGAAAGTCCAACATTTCAATAACATTTTTGTTGAAACTGGTCAACAAAAGTTTGCTGCCACCAATTCGAATGCCAACAGGTGTCTCCAATCTGGAGTGTGGCGTGCCCAGCTTCTGAAGGAAAGGGAAAGGTTACTTCCAGAAACCAAAGGGAAAGCCCATTTTGTAGAGAAAGTTCCTGCCTGTCCTGATTGGCCTATATCCATGTAAATGAGGAATCCAAATTTACAGTCTGATTGGTCCAAACAGCACAGTCCATTGTCCTAATTGTTTTAATCACATGTTCTGACTGACCATTATGAAACTACTCTGATGCAGTGAAGATGCAAATAAGGATATAGCTGTGCAACCCTGATTAAATGCGGCAGGTCTCAGCCCATTAGGTGAAAGAATTCCAGGGACTCCTTCATAAAGGTCTGCTCCACCTGCAGTTTGTCAGTGCTGGACCCTGGTGGCCCAGTCTGTGTCTTTCCCCTCAAGTGCAACCTGAGTAAGAGGACCCTGTCAGCAATGGCTTCTAGGCTCTGATTATGAATTTGAGCTCAAGTGACCCCAGGGAGTCCTTCTTGGCAGATATATTTCTTCTTGGGGTTAACAAACTCAAGAGCCCTTGCTTAAAATATTTTCTCGGTGACCCTCTGAGTTATGAAACAATCAAATGCAGTATTAGTGACATCAGAGAGACACTAGCAACTTACTGAGGGATGACTATTTGATTCGGGCAACTGTTATTTGTTCCGGCATTTTTCTTTTGCAAGAGAAAAGGTGGTGGTCATGCATGGTTTTGTTATTGTTAAAAAAAAAAAAACAACAACAACCATACAACCTTATTAGAAAAGATGAATTCTATATCTGTGGAAAACAAAAGCATGGATGATTTAGGCACTACTACTGTTTCTGTGTCACACTCATGTGGCAGATAATATTATATTAGCACAGCACCCTGGAAGTCTGGTCTCTGTGGTATCAAAAAAGAAAGCAAAACTTCCTAGGGTCATTGACTTAATTTTTTTTTTTGCCCTTTTCATTTGGACCCTTCCTTCTCAGGAAAGGTGAGATTCAAATCCCTGGAGCTTCCCTCACATGCTGTTTAAAGTTATTCTGAAATAAGGAAATAAATTTGACATGGAGACACTCCACATCTTGGTTGTTAGGAGAAATATCACCTTTGAGGTCATTGAATTTATTAAACCGTTTTTATTATTGTTTTGTCTGTCTGTTTTCTGGTTGCGTCTCAGTGGCAGATATGTAGCCCTGATCTTGCAAAGCCAATCCGGGGAGAATCTGTTATTTCTTCGGCACATCTTTGCTGCATTCCAGCTTCCCCAACTACCTCTCTCACCTTTTAAAACTGGCAGGCTCTGGACATTTCGCTTGCTGAAGAAAATCACTGTTTTGCCTCCAGCAAGGAACATAAATGTTGCAACACTGACTCCTCCCCTGATGAAGAAAGAGTGAACAAGTGCACGGAGTTGAGCTTCTGCTCACAAAGCCACCGGGCTGGGGACCGTGGGGCTGAGGCTGAGATCCTGAGAGAGCGTCTTCTGGGCTGAGCTCCCCACCACAACCCTCCACCCCCTCCTCTGGCGCCCCCTTCCCTTTCTGTCTCGTTCCTCTCTCTCTTTCTGGATTTTACTGGCTGTTCGTGAAACAGCTTTACGTTTCACACACCGTGGATCTCAGCGTTCTTTTGCTGGAAGTGCTTGCAGGCTGATATGGCAGACTTTGCTCCCCAACAAAAGTGAGTAGCTACAAGCGGGCGCAGCCTGCGGCGGGCGCGTGCGACCAGGAGTGGCGCGGGTGGCGCGGGTGGCACTGCGCCAGGACTGGGGGTTCGAGGCCGAGCGCGGGCGACGAGCGAGAGCGGTCTCGGCTCGGGCTGCTCAGCAACACGCAGAAAGCCGCCGCAACCGGCAGCGGGGCTGGGAAAGCGGGGACTTTGTCTTTGAATGGAATTTATCGGAGTGACAGTGGTTCACAGAACCATACAGGTTTGACTTTGACCGCAGCCAGCGTTTAGGTCCCTTCTCAGAGGAACTAAAAATATTGCCCCCCGCCCTATCTTTTACAACTGCACACGTTCGCGTTTTAAAAAAGCATCTTCGGATGCACCCTTGAGAATGAGTTTCGTCGTGACTGTGGAATTCTCAGAATGTAAATTATTTACGTCAAATTGAAAAAAAGGGAGGGGGGGATGGGGTTTAGACACGGTGATGGGATGACCGCGGACTCGAGGATCTTCCAGCGGCGGCGGCGGCGGCAGCAGCAACCTCCCGCTGTCCGGTGGGGAAAGTTAGCGCTCCCCGCTCAGACCCGAGGGCGGAAGGCGCGACCTCCCCCGGCCAAGGCGGTGGGGGTGGTGGCAGGTAAGCGGCTCCGGGCGGCAACCAGTGTAACCCGCACCCTGGAGCAGGAGAAGGCTGTTTGACCGGGGCCGAGGAATCCCAGCCCGAGGGGAGAGGAGAACGGTGAGCGGGGCTGAGCCGAGGGACCGGAGACGGGAAGTCAGACAAACTCCGGTACCCGCGGAGCCAGAGCGCAGTGCAAGGGGCAAGGGAGCGAGGGCTGGACGTCTGGTTCTTTTGAGTAGGAAAATATCCTTTTGGTGACCTCTACCTGTGTACCGGGAAGCCCACATTGCCCTAATAACAGGCAATTTAGGGTTTTCTATGGTTGCGCTTGAAAAAGGTGGCTAAACAGCATTATCAATTTGGAGGAATTCATTTGCCTCCATTTATCAAGTTGGCTGGTAAAGATTTCCCACCTGAGTCTCATGCTTCGTGGTCAACGGAGTGCTGCTAATCCTAGCCCTGCCCGGGGCGTGCAACCTTGGGCAAGACTCCTTATCTGCTTTGGGCCTCAGTTTTCTTTGCAATATTTAGGAAGTTAATTATTCCACATATAATATATATCCTGCTATGCATTATATGTGTGCATATATATGTGCGTATATGGGGTAAAAGTGCTGAATAGTGCCAGGAAGGAGCAGATGAAAGTTAATTTTAGTGGTTCTTTAAAATTGGAGGTCATGGGTCCTTTCGAGAATTAGCTATGAGCCCTCGTCCAGGGTTAGGGGTGGGGGAAAATGTTCTTATAGAATGTACATAAAAATTTGCAAGCAATCCCTGATGATTGGTAGACACTCCCTGATGACCCTCACTGAACCCCAGGCGACCATTCCTTGTCTAAAGGAAGACTTCCCTTGGAAGACCTCCACCAGGACCCACCAGGCAACCTCTCCTGGCTGTTGGGATGGCTGTGGTAATATCCTGCAGCCGTCCGTGGGTCTGCCGTCAACCATGTTGCTGAAAGTGAAAGCCCGCCTTTGGGGAACTCCCGGTACACTGTTTCCCAAGGGCTTCCCCAATCTCTGCCTGCTGAGGAGCCTTTCTCACAAACTCTCTTAATGACTTTCCTAAGGTAGTGACTCTCATCTTTGGAGTTTTCAACCCTAGAGAAAGCACTGGAGAGCCACCTACAGAGGGTCGCTGTCTGTCTCAAAGAGAGCTCTTTAGGTCACCTAGCCGGATGTTGGACAGTGGGGCCAAGACTTTGTTTTGAAATGAAGTACCATTTACTCCCCAGGGCATAGTAGGAATAGAAAATGGTGTCCTTTTGGACCTATGCACTTTGCCTTTCGGGGACTAGGGACTCAGGTTTCGTGGGACCTGGCACTTCCACTGGCAGTGCCAGTGAGGTTCAGCAGAGGACACATGGGACTTTGCAGCCCAGCAGACTGGGCTTCAAATCTTGGCTCCCACACTTCACTGAGTCATTTCTCTGGGCCTCACTTTTTCTGTCTGTAAAATGGGGAACAGTACTGCCTTTCTTGCACAGTTGACAAAAATCGGAAGTAGTGTTTATATAATGCCAGGTCTGTAGTCAGTGAAAAACTGCTATTATTAATATTAATGCAAGATTATAAGTAAGTGTTAAATAGTTTCATGTGTTTTAGAGCAATATCTCTCCTATAGGGCTTATGCCGATAGAAGAATAAGTAAAATCAATTCTGGTCTAAATATTCTTAAAGGTGAGTGGAGGGTTCAGAATAGAGTTGGGTTTACTGCTTCACCTTCAAGTAGAGCACTCTGTGGTCCACAGGTGAAATATGTCCAGACTGGCATGGAGTCTCAACACTTTTTCTTTCTCTTTTGGCCCATAATTTTGAATACAAAACATCTAGCTCGTTGCCTATAGCTACCGACAGCTGTGCATGGAAACTGGAGAGGTCTCCTGGCTGGGCACATCTTCAGATACACGACAAACTGTCCCTGTAGAGAGAAATGCCTCCACTGTCAGCTTTCAAAGATTGGCATAGACTTAGCCAATTCTTTGTCTCTCCATCCCCCTCCCATCCCGGCCCCTCAGTTGCAAGAAATAGGATAACATTAGAAATATTACAACCTCAAAAGGAAGCATGTTACCCTCGAAGTACCCATTCCACAGATTGATTAGTCTGTCCCAGCAAGGCATTCTTGCATGCGAAGATGACAATATTGATACTTACTATTCATTTAGCCTTTGAGCTCTTCTGAGCATTTTCTTACATAACCTCGGTGAAATTTTATATCAGCATTGCAGGGTATAAATTATTATTTAAAACTTTACAGATAGAGAAACTGAGGCTTATGAAAATTTACAAAACTTGCCCAGCCTGCATGGCTGGTGAAAGGCAAAAGCTGGGATCTAAGCCCAGGTCTGTCTGACACTCTTTCCTAGCGCTGCCAAGCTCCCCATGTCAGAAAGTTGCATCATGCCAGTTGGGTCCCAGTTCTTCTAAAGCGCAGGAATAATCAAATCTTCTGGATGGTTTTAAGTGGTGTGAACATACACTTTGCATGTAATACATATTGATAGGCAGCAACAATAAAATCACCTGTGGAAAATAACTTTCCCAAGCCTTCCCGAGTCCTGCTGTTAGATTAAAGATACCAAATATCAAACTTCAACAGGTGAGGCTGGCTCTGAGCCAATGACTTCCTGAGAAAATTTTTTAGGTTAAAAAGAGCTCTAGAATTTCCATTTTTTCCTACCTTTAAAATCAGGGCACCATTTCCATTCACCTCCTTGGGTTAAGCATTCATTCATTCATTCATTCATTCATTCATTCAAAAAATGCTTGTTGAGCCCTGAATACGAGAGACAAGGTCTGGCTCTTGTGAAGCTTCTCTGCCAGAGACAGTAACAGATAAAAGGCAGGGGAACAAATATATAAATAAGATAATTTCAGATATTGACAAACGCTATGAAGAAAGTAAAGAGAAGGTGGGGACTAGCACGTACCAGGGTTTGGAGGAAACTTTAAATGGAGCAGCCAGAGAAGATTTCCATCAGAACTTTATGTTTGCACTTGAACTTAAACGTGCACAGTAAGCAGGGGCCAGGCCATGAAAGTGTGGGGAAAGAGCTGCCTTAGCAGAAGAAACCTCCAGGAAAAGATCCAGACGTGGAATACATGAGGCCATAGAGCCTCAAATACAATGGAAGTCAAGTTGGGTTTTATGTGGGGGAAATTATTACTTCAGTGCCTAGTATACTATTCTGAACTGTGCTGTGTACTTTATACTCATTTAACCTCCTCAACGATGGTGAGTTATAGCCCTTGTTGTCATGATTTAATAGTTGAAGGAACCAAGACTCCTAGAGGATAAGCAGCTTGCCCAAGGTTACAAAGCTGGGCTTTGAATCCCAGAGTCTGTTTTGCTCCAAAGCCCAATGTTTTTTGCTAACCTAGCATGGAATTCTTGAGAAAAATCTCTCTTGGGGATCCTGAAAATATCAAAAGTATGTTAGGTAGCTAGCTGTTGATTTGACAGTGATCTCTATCTGATGCTCCAAATTCCAGCTAGTGCGTCTAAACCTGTGCTGTGCTATACACAGCACTAGCCACATGTGGCTGTTGGGTGCTTGAAATGTGACTAGCTCAAGTTGAGAGGTGCCAAAAGAATGAACTACGTCCTAGATTTCAAAGAACTAGTACCAAAAGAACTCATAAATTTTTATATTGATTACATATTAGAATGATAATATTTTAGATGTATTGGTTTAGTTGAAATATAGTAAAATTAATTTCATCTGTTTCCTTTTAACTTTTTAATGTGGTTGATAGAAAAATTTAAATCATATTTGTGGCTCACATTATATTTCCACTGATCAGCACTGGTATAGAATAATAAGTTGACAAAGATAAGAAATTGTTCTTCCTTCTTCCTAATTTAACTTTTCCTTTGTTCTCACTCAGACCCTGTGTCACGTCTGTGCCCAAACTCAGTCATTCAGCCTGAGGTCCTTCTGTGCTCAGCACCCCCACACCTCATTCTTCTGCTGGGCAGGCAATAATTTGTAGCCCACTTTATCATGTCACTATAGTGACATTCGTCATTGCCCATCCTCTTACTCAAGAAAATCTTAAGAAACTTTCAAATATCCTATGACTAAAGGGCCATTTTGAATCTGAGTTTATGGTTTTAACTTTAAATCACTTCGCAGGCCAATGTCTCTGTCGTTCATGGCACTTCGTAAAGTCAGACCGGGGGTCAGCCAGGGCTTCTTGTTTGTGTGTGAAGCTTATGGCATAAGTCATCTCACTGCGGTGATAAACGTTTCTCCCTCTCTGTCCTTTTGCCTAAAATGATTTGAACCAGACGCAGCCCCAGTTCCCAGAAGGGCTGCCCCAAGGGCATCACAGAAGGCCACTGGGGTCTCTTATGTCCACTAACTGAAGTGGCCCTTGAGTATGTCGGTGAAGTAAAGATCTGATTTTTTCCTGTAGCTTTATTTCTGCTGAAGCGGAAAGCAGTCAGATTCTGGTACTGTTAGAGGAAGCCTCCGGGATGAGATATCAGAGGCCTGGACCCTACTTTAACCTACTGGATTGTGTGTTACTGTCACCCTCCTTCCCCCAGCAACTCATCCTGTAGTGGGTTTGGAATTGATGAGATAATGCCACACATCCAGTGCTAATGGAGAAATGTGCCATAAAAATATGGGTCGTGGCTATCATTGACAACCTGTAGACATTTGCCTGCCAAGAAGCATTTCCTTCCTGCAGCTACCGCTGAAGCACTGTACAAGATGCTCTTAGGAAAATACAAGTAGCATTTATTCATTTCCATTTGAAATCTAAATCTGGAGTGAAATGGCAGTAAGCAGCTGATAAGGATGAATTTTCATGTCTCTGTATCTACAGTAACATAGATATTTCAGCATCGTCTAAGCCAAGAAATCAATGCCAGACTCCATGGGGACAATAAGTGACTAATCAAACCAGGTCTTTTATTCTGG
Organism: Mormoops blainvillei; assembly: GCA_004026545.1. Taxonomy (NCBI): domain Eukaryota; kingdom Metazoa; phylum Chordata; class Mammalia; order Chiroptera; family Mormoopidae; genus Mormoops; species Mormoops blainvillei. Next base: position 3,466 of record PVJD01005486.1, on the reverse strand, counting down.
AGGAACACATGACCTATTTGGGAAGCTGGGCATAAACAGAAGACATCAGGAACAACGTAGGATAACATTCAATGTTATGTGAATGACACAATCCGAGTTTGGAGATTCCGGAGGGCAGTGTGCCCTGAGCCCCAAAGTACATTGAGAAAGACACAGTGAGAGATGCCCATTGAAAGATGGAAGGCTGAGCCAAAGACAAATGGAGATGGGAAGAGAGGGCACTCCAAATAAGGAGAGATGCCCAAGTGGCGTGCATGTGGAAATGTGTGTGGAGTGTTTGGTGATATGAAAAAGAACAGTTGGAGCCCTGGCTGGTACGGCTCAGTGAATTGAATGCCGGCCTGCACACTGAAAGGTCACCAGTTCAATTCCCACTCAGGGCACATGCTGGGATTGCAGGCCATGTCTCCAGTTGGGGGTGCATGAGAGGCTACAAATAAATGTTTCTCTCCTTCTCTTTCTTCCTCCCTTCCCCTCTGTCTAAAAATAAATAAATAAATAAAATCTTTTTTAAGCAGAGAAAAAGAATAGTAAGAATCAGGGAAGCTTTTAAAAACTACTGATGCCTCCACCCCATCTCCAGAGTTTTTATTTAATCAGGTTAGGGATGGGGGGAGGAATGTATACCACTGTTATTGTTATTGTTGTTTAATCCCCTAGAATATCTTAATGTGAAGCAAGAGTTGAAAATCACTGAGCAAAAACACCATGTCTTTTAGATCATAGTCATGGGAAATAAAATTAAAAAGGTAATATTTTGAAGAGAGTTCAATGGACAAGCAAGATGTGTGATCTTTACTTTGTGGAAATTTTATATACACGTGTATTTCTACGTAGTCTTTTCAATTCACAGTTAATGTTTGTAGCGATTCCAACAACTTGGCTGTTGTAAATAAAAGGTGTAACCAGCTGCCTGTTCCCATAAGTTGCGTGCTTTGGGGGTGCCCTGTAGTGAACCTGAGCTAAGTGTGAGGCAACTGGTATCTCTCTCACAGCTGCTTGTATCAACTGGGCTTTGTGTCATCATTGCAAAGGGCTTTATTATCATGCCCATTAGTGCCGACAGTAGCTATTTTATTGCAATCTATAATCTTCCTTCACTTCTCCAACTTTACAAATTAGGAAATGGGGTTTAATTACTTGCCTTGGGCCTTGAGCTCACTGGCAACAGAGATGCAATTAGAATTCTCAGCCACTGAATTCCCTGTATCTTATTTGGCTCCCAAAGAAAGGGTGCTCAGTCTCCTGTTACAGAATACCTCGTATCTGGCCCTGTTATTTCTTCAATGAATATATTAGTGTTATGGACAAGAAGGTGAAAGATGACTAGTCTGGCTGAGCCGCCAACACGGGGATGATGAGTGTCAGCAGCCGGTCTCCAGAAACCGCCGCAGTCCCAGGAGCCTTTGTGGAGTGTCCCTATGTGAGTTTCCATTCAAGTGAATGGAAGCTTAGCGCCCCACCCCTCCTACCTCTGGGAAGTGAAGGCTCCCTAACCCCAGAGCTTTCTAGCTTTTCTGATTTCTCTTCTTTGAAGCTTCTGTTCACTGAATATTGATTTTCATTACACACCTGAGAAAAAAGAGAAGAAAGCCCAGCAATTTTTTAGAGCTGCATTTTTAAAAGAATTCTTTCTATGTCTTGGGAGTTTCTGGGTTTGCTGCGAATGGTGAGGCTGGGATGTCTTTGTGAAGGGTAGTGGGAAAAAGCTAGAGTCGTGGTGCTACTGCCTCTTTAGGACAAAACGATGGGTCAATTTTAGTGCCTTCCCCAAAAGGTTATTTTCTTTTCCTCTGTCTCACAATTTGTTACCGATTTAGGAACAATATCCCGTGTCTTTAGTTACATCAAAAAGCGAACCTCCACACTGATGGCATGTGAGAATCATCTCAGGAGCTTTGAAAAATGCACTGCCCAGACTCCATCTCTACACCCCTTGAACAAGACGCTCAGAATAAATTCTGGGCATCATATGTGTGATGGTTCTTCAGGTGATTACACACATGTCAGTAAAAGCCGATCTCACAGCTCAGCTAACACCCAAATCTTAATTACTTATTTCTAGTTCTTGTTTTAGGTGGCATGAACCCCAGAGAGCCATCCAAATCATATTTCTGTTGGGCAACAACGTCACCATTTTACTCTTTAGAAAGCATGGTTTCTAGCATAATATTAAGTTTTCTATGTGTATAATCTAATTCCACACTCAGAGGGACGCTGCATAGCCTCATGACTAAAATTTGTATATGTGCACTTTGGAAATCAGGTTGCCTGAAACTTGATAATTATGAGATTGAAAGATAAAGATTAAGCTTTCCTGCCACCCATGCATTAAATTTGCCAGTTGCTATGTTGATCTTTAGTTAACCAACCCTTGCTTTCCTTTCTCAGACATTTTAAAGCCAATTAACTTCGTTTCTGTTCACACCCTTATTAAAAATATAATTAAAGCTGTATTTTCCAGCGACTGTCATTGGGTAGACTTTGCAAGGTGAATTGACCAAGAATTAACTAGGCCGTATAAAAGCATCTCAGTCCCAGCATATCGGTGGGGTTGCAAAGGCTTCCAGTGTGAGACTGGGCTTAGGGGAGCCATGAATTTAGTTTGGAAAGGGCCAATGACAAGCCATCCCAAATCTAGAAGAACCTAAGATATGGGAAATGATACTAGAATCAGTCTGAGAATAATCGTCTGGGCCCAGTTAAGTCTAAGACTCCAACCTTTCTCAGAAAGTCGTATCACTACCAAAAAGCAGGCAGGTTTTTGTAGCAAATTGGGAGGGAGGGGATAAGGCACCTCTGTACTTTTCTGGGGTCCTAAGGTGACAGGATTAGAAGGTAAGAAATTGTTAAGGAGATTGCAGGGAGTCCGTAGACAAAGCTCTGCTGTGAGCCGAGCGTCATGGACAGCGCCAATTTTTATTACCTCAGCTTACGTGCCGAGGGTCCGCTGTGTGCCAGAGTGCACGCTACAGGGGCTGGACGCAGAGTCATGACGCGGTCGCTGCCATGGACACATCCTCATTAAGAAACAAGTAAACAAAATGGAATAAGCTAGTGCTCTGAAAAAATAGTAAAGCGAAGTGAAAAGAATAGTGTCTCATGAGGGCTGCTTTGAAGAAGGCTTCCAAGAGTTGCTCTCTCTGAGAAGATGGCCTTTGAGCCAGCACGTCGGTTTTAAAGAGGGGGCTTCACAGGGATCAGGAAGAGAGAAGGTCGGGCGGAGCGGGCAGCAAGAACAAAAGCCCCGGGGCTGGAAAAGGTGTGACGAGTGTTCGGAAAACAGAAAGGAAGACCCTGTGGCTGGACCTCAGGGAGGACGCGGTCAAGAGTCAAAGTCAAAGAACTGATATGTACAACCATTAAACGTGAACTAAGAGGTGTGGGGATGATGGGATGGGGCGCAGGGCGGAAGGGAGAAAGGGGAGAAAAAAGTGAGATATCTGTAATAGTATAATCAATAAAA
>PVJD01005485.1:0-114717 GCA_004026545.1 Mormoops blainvillei | reverse complement strand
CTTCCTTCCTTCCTTCCTTCCTTCCTTCCTTCCTTCCTTCCTTCCTTCCTCCCTCCCTCCCTCCCTTTCTTTCCTTTAGGAGGTAGTGAGTAAGGGCATAGATGTATGGAAGTACGAGGTTGAAAAACTGTAGACACAGGGTGTCCACATTTGACATTGTAAACCTTTTTCTACCTCCCATTATATTAACAATGACAATTCAGATTTGGATTGCTTTACTTCACATTCCTAGAAAACATTCTTCTGGTTAGTTTTCTTTGGTCTTTCAGCAATGCTCTAGACATGAATCTACTTTGGAAACAAACCTACTATAGTCCAGGTCCAGCTGGCACATGATGTGCTGTCTGTTCAGGAGAAAATGATGTGCAAATCAGGGAAGAATAAAGAATGGAAATATTTTGGGAAAACATTGGACATATTTGAAAAGGTGGTCATATTCTCTTCCAAATTGTTCAATTAACCCTGAAATATCAGTGGAGTACTCACATTGTGAAAAATGGAAACAAAATCACAAATTTGAAAGCAACTGGTCCCATTGCCAAGGATTCCATTATTCCTAACTTTTGGTTAGTGATATGGCTTTTAGAGGGGCTTGTATGGAAGCATTATTGTTCTCTCTCTGTGTCTTTGTTTGGGTTGCCCTAACAAAATACCACAGGCTGGGTGGCTTATAAATAGCAGAAATTTATTGCTTATAGTTTTGGAGGCTGGGGAGTTCAAGATCAGGCAGCTGGATCAAATTCAGTGTCTGGTGATTTCTAGTTCATAGACAGTACCTTCTGGCTGTGCCCTTACATGGTGGAAGAGACAAGGAGTCTCCCTGAGCCTCATTTATAAGGCAATACTCCCATTCATATGGGCTCCACCCTGGACACCTAAAGCACCTTCCAAAGGCTTCACCTCCTAAACCTTTTACATCGGCCGTTAGGATTCGGTGAATTCTTGGGGAACACAGACATTCAATCTAGAGCATCTCGATTTAAACGTTTGCTTTTTTAGACAGACCTGTTACAGTGCAAAAAGGAGTCAGCCAGAGAGCCTAGAAAAAGAGTGGGGTGAGCATATCAGTCCTCTTTCAAATATGAAAGAGGGCATCAGCCTGATGGTGGGTTTTTCCAAATTCTTTTCAATAGCAATAGCTTTGTATTTCAGCGCAGAACTCGGTCTCTGCTGCAGCATTTTGAGATCAGTGTTAAAATGGGCTTCATTTCTTAAGTTTGATTTCCTCATGGCAGAGACCATGCTGCATTGTTTCTCTCTGACTACTAGATTTTTAGCATAATTTTTGCCCATTCCTAGAAGAATTATACTACCCCATCAACATACTCTCTGCTTTAGAAATGAATAGGATTCTACACGACACTCATGCATCTGAATAAGCCGGCCATAAAATGCACGTCTCTTTGTGAGCTTTGCTGCCTTTAGGCTGGGATTTGGGGGATCACAGGTCCTGTAAAGAAGGATCATAAACCTCCCAAGTTTAATTTAATGATAACATATTTTTGAACACTTACCACATTTTAGATGCTGTGCCAAATGTTATAAAATATGCAGAGAAGAACTAGGCATGGATCCTGCCCTCAAGGACCTTATGCTCTTGAACCAGAGCCACTCCGTTGTCAAGCAGGTCAGTAACCATGTTCAAGAATGGTGCTTATAATACAAGGCCACTGGAGCATGCAATAAGGGGCAAATCTGTGGAGAACTCACTAACGATCATAAAACCGACCAAAAGCTGCTCTACTTTTGCAAGCAATTACCATTACTATTTGCAAACAATTCTAAACAAAGTCAGTGACAAAGTACTATGAGAAAAACCATTCGTGATCCAAGTTGTAACAATTGTTGAGATTACAGTTGAGTTTAGTTTAATTAGGGTATTGTTATTACTTCTTTGGTAAACATAGTACTCTACAGGGAAATTATTTTAAAGACTTTCTGGTTATACAGTTGACCCCCGATACAAATGGATTTTACAATGTGTTCATTTCGGGAGAAAGTTCCTTTGGTTCAGAATTGTCCTGGCTCACCTTGGGTGTAGTGCATGTGCCAATCCCTGGGGCATGACACATCCCTGAATTTAAACAATAGATTAGAAATAACCAATGATGACATAGTTGGAGTTAGGATAAAGAAGGAAAACTTGTGTTTCTTTAATTCTATTGTTCTATGTGACTACTTGGAGTTTTTATCAGCATTTAAAATTTAAAACAGTAAAACCAAATGCAAGATTTTTGTTGGTAAAGACATGTTTTAGCTTGATATGAAACATTTCATATCATTTAATTTAATTTAATTTAAATATACATTTAAATATACATTAAATATACATTTAATTTAAATATACATTTAAAATTAAAATATGTTCTTTAAAAATAAGTAATTGTTGGGGGAGAGGGTGGGTGGATGTGCAAGAGGGCATAAGGGGGATAAATGGTAATGGGAAAATACAAGAAAAATAAATTAAAAACAAACAAACAAATAAACCTATTATTTTGTTACCCAAAGAATGCAATAAATTATACTAAAAGGGTCAACAAATAAAATAAAAATAATAGTTAATTGCCTTAGAACTGTTAAAAACCAAGAAAATAAAAATGTTACATGTTGCCCTGCTTAATTATATCTGCATTGTACTTTGTGGTTTTATTAAAATTTGTAAATTAGTTACTGGACAATGATTTACATAAAATATTATTATATTGAACTGTAACCAATGCATCACAGTTCACATTATTAAATATATTTAAAAACCATTGAATAAATAGTTAGGGCTTTTCTCCTCTTTGTCCTATAATATTTATTTAAATGGAAAGTTTTTAATGGTTTTCCTGGCATAATTACAATTAAGCAGTATATTAAAATTTTTTCCTATGTCTGCAATTGTTTCCTGGCTGTTATGTTTATTTGTTTTGTGTCATGGTTATTATGAAAATATTTTTGTCATAGAGCAGTGGGGTGTTAGAAAACGACAAGTTCTGGATATGAAATCACCCTCACTGGGTGTGCCATGCGGCCATTGGACTGTGAAGCTGGTCATGTGGTTCAAGTTTGCAAGCAAACCAAGGTCTGGGGTCATGGATTCACTCTGCCACCACCTAGCCGTGGGATCTGGAGTGCTCGATTCCCTCATCTGAAATAGTAGGGATGACTTCTAAGTTGCTTTCCAGCTCTGAAATTTTGTGACTTTGATTGTTGTTCTGATACATGCACACACACACCTACAGTGTTGGGGTGGGGGAATTTACAACTCAACATTTACTTTAAGAAAATTCTGCCATTGCTTTTCAAATTCATCTACTATAGGAGTGTCTGTAGGTCAAGTGTTAAAGTATTTATCATTACTCCTTTACAGCCCACTTTCCCCAAGTGACCACAAACTGGTACTTACAAAATAGAGCTGCTCTTGCCTTCTAACTGCAGATGTGGATGCCAGAGAGGCTTGAACGCACTCAGCCTGGGTGAACTTAGCTTAGGCGCACCTAGCTTGCTCCTGTCGTTAACTCATGCCATATTTCTTTGAAGTGTGCGTTGTGGCATGTTGGAACAAATGACTCTCTGAGGCTGAGCCTAAAAGTTCTCTAAGTTGCTCTGTTGTGTTCTTGACAGACTAAAGAACTTATTGGGGCTATAATGAAAGGTGGATTGCGATCGCTGTCATGTCAAGATGCTGCAGTTGAGAAAGTAGACATGATTTCATGGCTAATGATTCACTCGCTAATATCAGTGTGGGCTGCAGTGAGGATAACCAAGTTGAGCTGTCTTAGATCAAATGATTCAATTAGGCCAGCTGTCCCTATTTGTCATGGCTCAACTCGCTTTCAAATTACCTTTCCAAAGTGCATACGTGCCTTAGCATAGAAGTTAACAGCTCAACTGTTTTACAAAAAACGGATACTTAGCCATGATTAGAAATAAGTCACCTTTTTCTTTTTTTTCATGCACACAGGCTTCTCCCCTCCCCCCAGCTCTCGGAGATACTGTATATATTTGTTCAGCTAACCCTGCAGCATTGTGTCAGCTATTGTCAGTGTGGCTTTGCCTTAAGCCTTTTGGGGCATCTCTTGGCAAGAAATTATTAATTCTAAAAAGGAAGGCTTGTTTCAGGATCTCTAAGTTGCTGGGGACAATAGTACCAAGGTTAAGGTTTTTGTTTTTGGACCAACTTCTAATCCCTCCATTGACAGCTGGGCAAGCTTAGGGTCAGAGAAGAGTGTGTGTTACATACCTGGATTCTTCTAGAGCTGATGGAAAGACTCAGGAATGAGAAATAAATAGGTGGCCTCAATATGGCTTTAGGTCGACAAGGGAAGATATTATAAGTGATGGTGATGTAACTAATCATCACCTAGAAGGAAGGGGAGGGCTAAAATCCTAGTTTTTATGTGAGACGTGAACATTCCCACTGCCCATAGAATGGCCCTCCTATCACAAGCAGTCTAATAAAGGAATGAGTCAGGAAACTTTTGTTTTCCTGTGTGAGGGTCACTGCTCAGACACAGTGGAGAAATAGAGAAAAATCCAGGGGCCTGGTTTCTACCCCAGAGGGCCTTGCCTCTGGTGGTTCTGAAACCTTGTCGTGTATTTGGGGATCGTGGTTATCAGGAAGATAAAGACAAATTGAAGTAAGCCTAGAGTGAATAATGGAAATGGGCAAAGGAACAGAGGGCTTACTTTTAAGTGAAAAAAAGATAAAGAAATAAAAAAAATCATTCCTTTGAATGTAATGACAAAAGATGGAATCTAACTGTTAAAAATTTAAAGGTAATATCATGAAGAGGGCAGATAAAGGACTCTCTGCCATGTAAAGGGATGAGAAGTAGGAGCGATGAGGTAAATGACATGAAATTCTTGAAATTAATCTGTTTTGAAATGTGCTCCAAAGGGAAGTGAAGAGTACAATTTGGGAGGAGAAGATTCATGGGAGGTTTGCTGAATGAATCATATTCTTTCCATTCTTTCTTTTTTATTGCATTTGAAACCAGATTTCTCTTATACACAACCCGAGTTACAACTAGCATGAAAGCAGTCCCCTGTGTGGTGACCATTGGAGACTTTGCTTTTCCAGGTTCCTGATTTCCATCCGCTCCTGTGTCGGGGAGCAGCAGGACCCCGTGTCTCTGCTTCACCACCACCCCCACCCCCCCGCAACTGTCACCGGCTCGGAGGAAAAAGAAGGCATATGCTTGAGTGCTTTCTTTGCCAGAGGGAACATGCATTTCTTAGGTAAAAAAGAAAAAAAAAAGTTATCTAGAGGAGGGTTCTTTTGGAGATACGGCACATGCTCAGCTAACCCTGCAGCATCACATCTGCCATTGTTAGTGTGGCTTTGCCTCTAAAGCCTTTTACTGTGGTTACTTCAGGTATTGGTTATACTTATTTGTTGATTAGTTTTAAATATTGAAATACTCCTGAAGAAAAACAAGATCACAGACTGGTAGCTTCAAAACCCAGGTGCGGCGTGGGGGCTTTTCCAAGGCTGAGCAGTGTGGTTGCTGCAAGTTCTTCCAGAATCCAGCCTGGCTCTAGAGTCTGGGTATTTATTTCTCTTCAGTAGCAGCGGGCACTGTGGTTCCATTTTGGAATTCACCATCCGGTAACCGCAACTTCTTCTTACCTACTCCTTTTGCTTCTGTTTCACCAAGGTCCTGCTCACTGTTCAATCCATGTCGTATTCAAACTGCCCCCAAAGGGCCTGAAGTGGTCCAGCCCATCGTCCCTTCTGGGTAGAGCTGTCACAACAAACAACTTTCTGGTTGTTGGGTTGCTGGGAGATGGACCCCCAGGAGCTCACTGGGCCCTGTACGGTTTTTGTCACAGGGCAGGGTCTTGTGGCACCAGCATCAGCAAAGCAAGCTGTAGAACAAAAACTCCTGGGAAAAGGCTCTGGGTTGAATTGTGTCCCCTAATTCCCATAGTGAGCCCCTAACTCCCAGTACTTCAGAACATGACTGCATTTGGAGATGGGACCTTTAAATTGGTAACTGAGTTAAACTGAGGTGATTAGGATAGGCCCTTATCCAATACGATGGATTATGTTAGAAGAGGAGATTGGTACACAGACATGTACAGAGGAAAGACTGTGTGAAGGTGGGGAAAAGATAGCCATCTGCAAGCCAAGGAGAGAGGCTTCAGGAGAAACCAGCTCTTCTGACACCTCAATCTCAGACCTCTAGCCTCCAGAAATTTGAGAAAATAAATTTCTGGGTGTTTAAGACACCCAGTTTGTGGCACTCTGTTACAGCGGCCCTAGGGAACTAACAATACAGGGTTGCAAGCAATTTAAGGTGCAATGATGCTGTGATGAGCTTTGAATGGAAAGTTTAGCGATAGGGTGTTTTTTGTTATTTTCCCACTGGGTGACCTTAGGTAAGTCTCTTCATGTCTTAAGTCCTCAGGGTCCCCATGTGTGAAATAAAGAGGTGGGATTATAGGAATGGACATCTGTGACATACAGGCCACCTAACTGACCCCATCTGAGGTTTCCTCTGTCCTGCTACTTCTGGAAGTTCATTGTGAAATGTGAATGCAAGGGCTCTGGGGAGGACAGGACTTTGAGGCATTCATTTGTTGCTCACTCACCACCCTGTTGTAACCACAGTTTTCTTTCCACAGCAACTTTCCTACTTAGGTCTGTGTTTCCCAAAAACTAGGGGAATACCTGCCTGGAGACATAATTAGCCTAATTCCCCCACTGGTAGGAGAGTGGCCACAGGCAGGTGATGCTGTGCTCGTGTGACATACTGAATTCTAAAATAACACTTGGCCGTGGGCTCTAGCCCCTTAAACGGGACACAACCAGGTGACCTTTGATTTTCTTCCTCCTCCCTTGTCCTCCTTTTCCTTCCTCATGCAGGCTGGAGGTTCTGCTTCTTGCATCCAGCTTTGTGCTTCCTGACCTGACAACAGCACAGAGCCTGTTTTGCTGGGTTAAGGAGGGCGACCTGACCTCATTGCTGGGTACAGGGGCGCATGGGAACTAACTCACCTCCAGGGGTCCTCATTCCATTTTTTGTGGTCTAACGCCTAGGACAGATGAAATGCTAAGGTGGAAGAAATGATGACTTAAAGACTTGGAACTGAAATGGGGAGATTTTTCTCTTTATACTGGGCTTTTTCCCATTGTTTTCTATCCCTACCACCTTGGCACCCTGAGGCTGAAACCCAGTCCCTTCACTTTTAGGTGTCATTAGGTCGTCATTGTTGCTCCTGCTGCTTTGTGGAGAGAAGCAGGAAGGAAGTTTTCTTACTTTGTCTTATGTATTGAATTGCGCACCCCACCCCCAATTCATAGTTTGATGTCCTCACGCCCAGTACCTCAGATTGTGACGTTATTTGAAAACAGGGTCATTGTAGATGTGATTAGTTAAAATGAGGTCATGTTGGAGCAGGATAGTCCCCAATCCAATATGATAGGTGCCCTTCTAAAAAGAACATCATATGAGGAAAAAAAGACTTGCAGAGATGGAAAAATGATGTGGAGACACAAGGAGTACACCGTCTATAAGAAGTATCCAAGGTTGCTAGCAAACCAGGAGAAGCTAGGGGAGAGAACAGATTTTTTTCTTACCACCCTCAGAAGGAACCAACCCTGCCACCACCTTGATTTGGATTTCTAGCCTCCAGAACTATGAGACAACACGTTTCTGCATTTTAAGCAACCAAGTGTGTGGCACTTGGTTATGGCAACCCTAAGCGAACTAATATAGATGGATTTCTTGGAACATGCTATCCCCAAAACTTGTCCTCGTCTTCTTATATGTCTTTATGTTATGCAATTGTCTTTATATACCATCCCTAAAAATCAGCCTCTGGAGGAGAGCATACACAAGTGTGCCATTACGTTGACTGGCCCTAAATACCTGGGTGTGATCCAGGGCTGCTCCACAGCTGCCTCCAGTCCTGAGCCGTCTCGTGTGTATTATGTTTCTCTTGCAGCCCCTGCTCCCTCTGGAGATCCTGAGTGTGCTCTCCATTTTATGCCCTGGGCATGCGGGTGCCGGTGCAAGCCAAGTCCTGTTGTCCAGTTCCTCATCTTTTAGAGATCATCAGAGACTTTCACTCCTCTGGAAAGCCTTCCCTGAATCCCTGTCCCACAGGTCTGGGCTAAGTGCCGCCCCCACGCCCGGCCAACCCACCACATGCTCTCATGGAACCTTAAATTTTTCTCTCACAGCACGTTCCACACTTAATTGTTTGCTTATCCATTTACTTCTCCTCTTTGATTTTTAAGTCCAGAAACTGTGTTTTGGTCACTTTTGCGTCTCCAGAGCTGAGTAGAGTGTCTGCTAGTCCTCCCTCGGTATTTGTTGAATGATTGAACAGGTGAGTGAGTACGTTGTGTGCTGCTCTCGACCCCAAAGCTGCACTAGTTTTGGGCAAGGATGTGGCTCATTAAGTAATGCTGCTTTTTGGTGCCTGAAGAACTCAAAACAGCTTTGATTCAACATGTTGGCAAAATAGACTGCCTCCACTATTTTGACTTTTTCAGAAATGAATTGATGAGGTAATACATTTTGAAGCAATGCCACATGCTGTGCTTTTGAAAAGGAAATACAACAGCAAGGTTGTGCTTCTGGCTTGTGTTCTTGTCAGAGTTAGAAGGCGTGTACTTCCTGGTCTCAAACTATAACTGCAGATCCAAGAAGTAGCCTTTTCCTTTGGAGACTGCTTACTCTTCCTTCATAGGTGCAAGAAGAAAATTGGCAGATGAAAATATATAATCTGCTACAAGGAAACAGCCAGCCAGGCCATGCTTGTCTATCAGAACACTCTTTCAATATTTATGAATATTTGAGAAAATGATCTCCATGCTTGATTGCAACGCTCAAATGTAGACTTTCTGGGATTCTAGAGCACCTAAGCTACAACCCACACTTGGGGAGATGCCCAGCTGAAAAAAATTTTCTGAACCTCTGGGTGCAAGTATTCATATTTCGTTTGTGCAACTCTGTAAAGTGAATTCAGTCACCCAGTATACATGTAGCTTGATATGTTCCAGGCCAGGACTGGCTTTTTACTTATATAGTCTTGCATTGTTAGTAAGTTTGTTTCTTTCTTACCCTTGCGTATTTAAGTACATATATAAATAAAAAATCTTTTCCTAGCAGGTAAGGCAAGGAGAGCAATGTGTGGGATTTGCACCCCCATTTCATCCTCCCAGTCTACGGAGCCTTCACTATAGACAACAGCATTTTTTCTGCCACACTCGAGTGCAGCCTCAGAGTTCTGTGCAGCGGCTTAGGTCGTAGCCCCATCCCCGAGCTCAGGTGTGCGACATTGATATACCTCATTAAAGAATATTAAAATAAATGTGTAAATAAATAAAATAAAGTAAATAAACTAAAGACATTTATTTGAAACTCATCATTTAAAATAGGTCACCAAACTTTTTATATGGAGAACCAACTAGTAAGTATTTTAGGATTTGCAGGCCACTTGCATAGTCTTGTTTTTTTAAAAAAATTATTTAAAGCTATAAAACCATTCTTTGCTCATGGGCTATACAAAATGAACTACTGACTGTATTTGGCCCACTGGCCATAGTTTGCTGTCCCTGAAGAAAAACATCATGTTTTTAAAGTATGTAAAGATAATGATAGTGTTTACCATGGAAACCTTTGGTGGATAGAAAAAATATTCTACGAAGGGCATTGGGCACCTATTTCATGTGCATGATTGTATAAAATTATGAAATTCTAATATATGTAATTCATGTTCTATTAGATACTCAAAATATAATGCTTGCGTATCTTGGGTATAACTCATATATTCTTACTGGGTTATATAGTTTGCAGTTTAGGGGATACATAATCATCCCGAAATCTGACTGCTTACTGGATGTAATCTTTTTTTTCTGAAACTGTTGAACAGGAGGAATTGAGAATTCCAGCCTGGGGCCTGGGTATAGACATCTGTGAATATCTGTTGACATCAAAAATCATCTTACAGTAGGTGGAAGTATAAGTTGTAGTGGAGAGGTGACCAATGCAGAAAAATCTGTTAACCCTGAAATGAGATTTGGCTTTGCAGTAAAACATGACTTTAGGACCATGCCTTTACCTCAGGACACACACACACGGCTGCATCCTTCACACAGTCACTCATTTTTATCTCCTGGTGGCCATGGAACTTTAGAAACTCACTGCACCTGGCTGTGGTGTCTCTGACCTGATAGCACTTTTCTTTCTTTCCTGAAGGAAACTTTGGTTCTCCTCTTGTCACTTTATTGAAACTGGTGATTCCAAACTCATTGCTGTTTTCCATGTATATCTTTATTTTTGCCCCCAGAATTAAGCTACTCTGTGGATAACTATTTATGACCTAGAGGGAATAAAAATATATTGGTGAAAAAAATGTGTAAACAGGATTATATTGATCTGGATGGTTCTAGAAACAAGAATAAACCCAGAATTTTTTTCTGGGGCATAATACCATTAAACTAGGATCATTACTTAGAATAATTTTCGGGAATGCAAAATTGGCAACTTGCCCCACGTTGTCAACTTGTGAATCTTAGAAACATATTGGATTATTATGGTCTGTCTTCACTGAAGCATATGCCTTGTTAGGTGTGGATAAGCCAAGAAGGTATGCAAAACCTGTCTGGGCTCATGCTTGTAGCGTTAGGGCTTTGTGGAACAAAATCCACTGAATTTCAAATAGGTCCAATTTATTTCTCCACTTATATTACTTTTCTTCTTTGCTTCATAGTACTTCGTAGGGACATAGAAAAGTGAAGATACAATCCAGGAGTATAATGCAATACAAACTATTTATGTTTGCCTTCCCTCTCTATGATAATACCTCTATGTAGAAGACTTTAATTACAGTACAAAGATATGGTTTCATTGTCATCAGAAGTTCTTGGCACATGGTAAGCCCTCAGTCATTATTATAGGTTCCATGAGAAGACCAGGGTTCAAGTACTGGCTCCACTCTTTACTAGCTATGTAATCTGAATTTTTTAGAAACTTACATATTTTTTGTCTGTGAAATGCAGCAAATAATGATACCAATTTATAGGGTGGTTATTCTGATTAAATGAGACACTATGTTTGATAGAAATTCTTTATACCTTGTAGAGAGTTATATAAATGTTAATTAATTTAATTTAAACATATATTGGCAATATTCCTCCCCCCTGGCTTTTTGCCCGGCAACTCTTCCAGGCCCCAGAGATCCACGCTGGCTGCTTCCACAAGACATCGGTGCAGATGAAGCACGCGGCGGCGGCTGAGCTCTCCACTTCCATCTGGATGTTTTTGGCGTTGTGCACACATTGTTTCAGCGTGCTGAAGTCACAATGGAAGCTAATATTTTTAAAAAGTCCCTATACCATACCAGTTGTGTGTAGTTGATGCACATTGTGTAGGTTCTTGTCTTCTAAGGAACTTACTTTCTAACACTTCTTGACCCACCCACTCATCACAGGTGAGGCTGTTGCGAGACTGGCTTGATCTTCAGGAATGCACTTCTATTTCTTTCAGTGGGGTTTGTATCCTTAAACATCCTGACAGAAAGTCATTTGGGAAAAATCCATGCATCAAGTAACTATGCTTCAGAAGTGAAAAAAAAGGGGACTAGAATATTCTACAATCAAAAAATTACTTTTTAGGTAATATGAGGTTTGAGGGACATGTGAAAAGATGATAAAGGGTTTATAGAAATCTTAAACCAGAGAGGCTAGATAATAGGAATGACATGAAGGAAGGCATGATGGAAGGGTAAGTGTGACCTGATTATGAAGGGCCAGGGGGCAGAGGCTGAGACCTCCCTTTCTAGCTTGGTAAACAATGGAACATGTCATACAGTAGTCCTCCTTATCCATTGTTTCACTTTGCACTATTTCAGTTATTCGTGGTTGACCGTGGTCTGAAAATATAAAATGGAAAATTCCAGAAATAAACAAATCATCAGTTTTAAATTGAACATCATTCTGAGCAGCATCATAAAATCTTTTGCTGTTGTAGTCTGTCTGCCCAGGATGTGAAGCATCCCTTTTTTCCAGCATAATCTCCCTGTAGATGTTCTCTGCCCATTAGTCACTTAGTAGCTATTACAGTATGGCAGCTCTTGTGTTCAAGTAATCCTTAGTTTACTTAATAATGGACCATTTTCCTAATTTTTATTACAGAATATTATTATAATTTTCCTATTTTATTGTTAGTTATTGTTGTTAATCTCTTACTATGCCTAAGTTATTAATTTAACTTTATCATAGGTATGTATGTAAAGGAAAAAAAACATAATATAGGGTTTGATACTATCTACAGTTTCAGGCATCCCCTGAGGGTCTGGGAGCATATAGCTAGTGAATAAAGGGTCTACCACAGTTTTTTAATCCATGAAGTGCAGTGTTTCCTTTTTTTGGAGGGAGTGTTTTCAAAGATCGATTTCTATGATGTGTAAAATAGATGAGGATGATGCTGTTGGCGTGGAGTAGACGTTTGTTTCCCACGTCTTCTCCATTCATTGTCCTACCTATTTACAAATCAAGACTTATTTTGTGGATGTACCAACCTTCACTCTCAACTCACATGACCTGATGTTGACAGTAAGGATTCATGTATGCAGTAAGGGTTCATACAGAAACCACTGAGGAACTTCAAGCTGGAAGGATTTACTGCAGAAAGTAGAGGCTTATGAAACCAACGGAAGAATGGGGGATGTGAATGTCAGGGAAGCTGTCACTTATAGACAGGAAATCAGAAAGCGCCTCAATCATGGAAATTCTGGCAATGATCTCAGCTACCTGTGGCATCAAGTTTATTTGCAGGAAGAAACTTGGAAGCTGCCTTCAAAACCTTATGTTCACCCTCTGTCAAAACCTACACGCCTGCCTGTCACTACCCCAGAAGCAACATGGCTTCTGTGTTTCCTCTGACTTCCAAATCTTAGTCTAGTTCTCTTACTTATAGAAGTTAACTTGGAACTGCAGACATTGTAATTCCTAGGCTTCCAGATATGTAATAAGGAAGAGAACATAAAAGAAGGAAAATCATGCTAAATTGCTGATGGACAACCTGATACCTCTGAGTAGGGTGTTGCCTCGATTTCAGTGGTAAACACGCTTATCTCTGGCTATACTGAATAATTCAAGGCTTAACATTAGTCCTAAACTTACGCAATTAGAGTAAGTCTCAGGGCTTTTAATGGGATACTAGAAAACGAACTCCCTCTATTTTGTCGTACTTAAACCTGGGTGGGCAGTGGGCAGGAAACGAAAGGTGCAGGAGCCATTTTGTGTTCAAAACATTAAAACTTGCCTGAGAATAATGCCCAACACAGAAGAAAAGAGAACTAAGCCAAGAGATCAAATTATGATGATATCCTTTGAGCTCCTGAATTCAGCCATGCTTGAAACTAATCCAACTATCAGACTATCAATTTTATGAACCAATAAATTGCCTCTTTGTAAAAGCTATTGGGGTTAGGTTTTCTGTCACTTGTAACTGAAGACTAGTTAGAGAATCATGTAATAGTCTAGTTTCAATTCTATAGATGCTTATTTTGGGATAGAATAATTAATAATAAATCTCATTAACTAGATACTTTCACAACTAACTATAATCTCACACACACACAAAAAATACCATTGATGCCCCAGTCTGACCAGGCTTGACTGTGTCAAAAAATCGGACCCATATGGCTAATAGCAAATACAATTGTCTCTGTTGTCCCAGAGGGTTCTGGTTCTCCTGGAACATGGTCCACAGGAACAGCCATAGATGTGAAGGGGACTAGAACTGTACATACAAATGTCTGGACATTAATATTATTTTTTAAAAGCAACTGATTCTAGAAAAAGGAAATCCTTTTAATCCAAACCTTTGTTACCACTTCTTTCTGTCTTTTACTCTTTACCAACCCTCAACAAAATGTCTTTAGTGGAAGCCAGGGCATATTGGCCATCAGGATTTCAGAGGATGTCATGGGGAATGGCAGTCTTATGTTTCAGTATGACTTACTCTTTCTCAGTCTCTTACAGATCTCTGTAAGGTCTCTTTTGTTGCTGTATGTTCATGTATACATGTGAATGTATGTATTTATGTATATTCTTACTGTGGAAGTATGTGGCAATTGTGTTGGACACCTGATCTTGTTGGTAGCTTTTGAAAAATATATAGTCACTTTGGTAGCCAGTACTCACAGGATATCTGAGCTCCAGAATAAAAAGATTTGCTAAAGCTCTATTCATAGATGACTTAACCTGGGAAGGTTGTTTCTCTATGGGCAATGTTTATCTTAATCAAAGATGCAAACATTTGGGCAAACACTTTCATAACTATAACTCAATATTATTAAATGTCATTCCATGGAAGGGATTGAATCTAAAGGGAGGTTTTAATTAAGGAGCCGGTGTTACACTTACTAATTAGCCTTTGCTTGCTTATCTCCTTCCATGAGCAGATTTCTTGTCAGAGTTGAAAATGTCTCTATAACTGCCTTTTTCTCTCCATATGGCTGTTTCTAAGTCAGACTGTCCATGGATTTTGTTAGGGAGACCTGGGCATTAAGAAGGCTGTTTAGAGCAATGGCCTTTCTGTTCCAGACACCAAATATGAGATGCTCCCTTCATTCCTCACAACTAACTAATTATTCTTTAAACATTTGAAAATGTACTGACTGTCTTATATATGAATTATGATGGTTTGGAGTAGTATTTTTTTTTCTGGGTAACGGTACAGTCCTATCCTTTCTATTTTCCCAATTAATCACTAAATCCCCTTCATCTATTCATGTTAGCAGGCAGTCCATTTTCTGCCTCTCATGGTTTTTCTTGACTCTTAATTATCCGAGAACTCTAGACCTTTACTCTGTCTCAAGGCAGGATTTGTGCTTCCAAGGACAGAACTGGAAATTCTTATCAGCCTACCAGTAAGATCCAGTTCTCGATGGCTTTTAATTTTAGGATGCTGAAAGCTGATGCTGCCCAGTTTAATCTGTCCTCATCCACTGCTTTAGGTTTTCATGGTCAAAGTTCTCAATTTGTACTTTACATGCTCTGTTATCCTTCCCAAAGTACATCATGCAACCGTATGGCAACTACCTTCCCCCTCATGAACATCTAGGCCTTGGCTTTGATTCTAGCTCCCCAATCTAGACTCCTTTCACCTTTATGGAATGTTCCTGTTCAGGACCCTTGGTTTTGTTTCCTGTCAGCAAACCTCAGCTAGAAACATTTTAACTCATCTAGGAAGTATCATGTGATTGAGCCTAAAAAAATGAAGAGATCAGAATTTTAATCTCTTTCCCCTTAGTATCCCCTTAACATTTTTATATAAAATTACCTGCTGCCTTGGTGACCAGCTTTGTCTACTCAGGAGCATGAGGGGGAGTCTTTGACAATCTACATAGAGTTGGTCCCATTTTGCCCTCCCTCCAGGGGTATGGGTGACTTCACACTTTACACATGTTCAACCAAGAGAAGCCATTTATCTGTACAGATAAATTAAAGAACACCTCCAACGTGATGTTCTGCTTTTCTGAAGGTGTAGCATTAATTGGTGTCTTCTTTCTCAGAAAATGTTAAGTTTTTCTCACAAGGCACTGAGTTAGAACATAATTTCTAAGATGGTATTTGTGGGTTTCCATGCAAACTGTCCAAATTGGAAAAATTTTCAGTGTGAAAGTAATTTTCCTATTTAATAATTTCAGTGGGACACCAGGTCTAAACTGAGAATGCTGGAAGCAGAGAGAGATGCATGGTGCTGTGTGGGTGTATCTACAACTTCCCTGAGTGGTGAGAGGTGAGCGCTGATGTCAAGGCATCACCAACTCCTTCATAGACTTTCCTGGGTGCGACAAGCCCGACATACCATATAATTCAACGCACTTGCAAAAATGCTTAATGGGCAAAAAACACCAACAAATGTGATTTTGTTAGTTCAGAACCCTGAGGATAAATATATTAATTGGAGATACTGATTTGGCTGTTAGAGTGCTTGAGCAGGTTTTTGATTATTATAATTAATTATTGGTTTTAAACTAAATTTCCTTTCCTTTTCTTTTTTCTCTCATATAAGAAATTTTAAAAAAGCGGATATATATTCAAATTAATAAACTGCCAAATTCCTGAAAATAAGTTCTAGTTTTTAACTCACCTTGTGTTTGTGTAAGTTTTTTTCTTTTCTTTTATCATGGATTGTGGTTGGACTTGAATAAGACATGATATACCTTCTTGTTTTACCATAGCAGGTTCTTCCTTGAAGGCTTTCTTTCACACAGGGTCAAAATTCCGTGAACATCTTCATCGAAGATCTTATAAATTCTTTACTAATTTTTAACAATCTAGGTGTCTATCAAATGAACAATATCAAGAACTTAGAAGATATGTTTAAGTTAAAAATAAATGAAAAGTTTAGCTAAGAAATATTGAACTGTTAGAAATGCTTTTTTCCACGTTTGTTTCAGTGCAGCCTTCATGTCTAGCCACAAGCTAATGTCTTATTCTGATGAACTTCGATAGAAACTATAGGTGGTGCATAGAGATGACAATCAGAAGAATGTGTCCTATGCTTCCAAGTCCTAGATGTCATGAAGCTTATACTTTTTCCAGCTTAATCAAATTTTTCAGAAGGGATTATTGCCTTATGGAAAGAGTTCTGTGCCTGGTATGAGGAGACACCAAAAACTAGTTTTAAGTCTGCATCTTCGCCTTTATATTTTTGTGCCTCTGTTCAAGTTACTAAGTCCTATGAATTAGGCAAAATAACATCTACCTCAAATAACTATGTGAGGATTAAATGAGATAACCTATGTGAAGGAACTGGCACATTTGGTTTTCTGCTTTCCTTTATTTATCAAGTACATTTGCAAACAAATGCTGAGAGCTAATGATCTCAGGGAGTTGTTCTGTCTTCTGCCTTTGAACACCACTACTATAAATGCTTTTCTTTTTATTTTTACTTTTATTTTTTATTATTAAAATTTTTAAATTTATTTTATATTTATAAAGAGGAGAAGGGAGGGAGAAAGAGAGGAGGAGAAATATTAATGTGTGGTTGCTTCTTATGCACCCCTTATTAGGGGCCTGGCCTGCAACCCAGGTGTGTGTCCTGACTGAAGAATCGAACCTGCGACTCTTTGGTTTGCAGGCTGATGCTCATTTCCACCACTGAGCTACACCATCCGGGGCTCTTAAAAAAAATTAAATAAAACATCTTCATCATTCCACAAATAGTTATTAAAGATAATAAGTGTCAATCGCGGTTGGTTGAACAAAATAGTATGGTCCCTGCTTTCATGAAAGTAAAGGTTAAGTGGGAAAGGAAAGAATGAATGAGAAAACAAATAAAAGCAGGTGTAATTTAAAATTATGCAAATTACAAAAAAGGAAAAGAATAGGAGACAATAATAGATAATAGTGAAGAAAACCTCATTTAGATGGGGTTACAGAAAAGACTGCTTCTTGGAGGTCTCATTTCAACCATGGAAGAAGTGACATTGTGGTTGAGTCCTAACATATGAAAAAAAGGGAGCCATGATATACAAGAGTAAAAGTCTTTTGGACATGGGAACATCGTGCTTAAATTTGGAAAAGAACTTGGCGAATCAAGGAACTTAAAGCAGGTTGATATGCTGCAGCATAATGAGTAATTAAAACAGAGAATAATAATGAGAGGGGCTTAGGGGGGCAGCAGGGGACAGATTATATACAGTAGGGGCCATGGAAGTCACTTACATGCTTTCTAATATGCAGTAGGAAGCCACTGAAGGGTTTTAACCAAGAAGTAAAATAATTCAATTAGAAGTTTTAATGAGCACTCTAGTTATTATATAGAGAAAGAATTCAAGGGGGAAAGAGTAGAAGCAGAAGACAAGATAAAAGTCTATTGCAGGAGTTCAGAGAAGAGATGGTTGCTTGGACCACAGCAGTTAAACTAGAGAAAAGAGAAGTACATGAGATTAAGAATTGACAAGAGTTTATAATATATTTAATGTGGAGAATCAAGGCGGATTGATTCCCTGTGAGCTTTTGATGGTAATGTGAAGAGAAGGACCATTTACTAACATGGAGGACTAGAAGAGGAATTAATTTTGTTGGTGTGAGGATCAAGAGTCCAGTTTTAGACATGTTTGAGATGCTTATGAAATATCTAAATTTGCTCCTTAAGGAAGTCTTTATACATATGAGTATAAAGTTCATAGGAAAGGTTTGAACCAGAGATTTATATTTGGGCATTATTGACATATGTATGCTTAGTTAAAGCCATGGGAGTGGATGAGATCACCTAGGGAGAAAATATAGAAAGATTAAAGTACCCAGGGCTGAACTAGGGAGAGATGACATAGGAGGCAAAGAACAACCCAATACTAGAGAAATTTCAAAAGAAGGGTGGGGTTAAATTTGCTAAGCAATGCTGAAAAACTGAGTAAGGGGACAGAAAACTATCCACTGGACTGGGCAACATGAATGTCATTAGTGACTCCAACAAGGGTAGTTTCAGAGCATGCTATGGATGGGAAACCAACTGGAGCGAGTTGAAGAGTGAATGGGAATTCTGGTGAGATGACAGACCAAAAGCAGCAGAAATTCTCTTGTTTGAAACCTTTACATATGCCGGATGGACGACAGCAACATTAATTTAAATACATGGCTGAACTTTCAATAAATAAAAGGGGAATTCTCAAGTGCTGGAAATTCATATGAGAATTAAAATAAATAAATAAGCATGCGAGCTGATTCTGTGGCTATGCTGGAAGAGGTCGTCTGTCTTAATCATCTAGGGGCTTGGGTTTTAATATCCTTGCAGGAACAGATGAGGTGGGAGGTTGGAATTAAGGTATGTGCATAAAAAGTTCAGCATGTACTATCAGTTAAATAATAGTAGTGATAATAATAAAAATAAATAATAATAATAAAATCCATAAGAGTTTAAAACCCCAAAACTGAACTTTGTGAGGGGTTTGGGTTTACAATGATAATATTAGCATTATTTTGGAACTCTTAAGCCAAGAAATCAACATGAAATTTGGTACCAGGATGAAGCAAGTATTAAACTCTGGAAGAACAGTTCCTCTACCCATATCACACAAGATTTCCATGGGTAAAAGCTCAAAATAGATTGAGGCTTTTGGAGCTCAGAATCCAAATTTGCAAAACACGTGAGAAAATAGCTCACCATGAACAAGGGTCAGTCAACATACATTTATACATACACTCATACATAAACAGAGATTAGAGACTTAGACAGTAGGTGGAGACTGTATATTTATTATAATTAAAAATATAGAAGAACGACTACAAAATATAAGGTCAGGATAAGACACTAAGAGAAATAGGCAGATAAGAAATCAAATGTAATTTCTAAATATGAAAATTAGCCTGTTAAAGGCTCAATTGTTGGTTTATTGTTGGTTTGCAACAATGTTATGTTGGTTTGCATTTTCAGGTGGGTAGCTGTATGCCATGTGATGGAGACTTAATTGTGAGACCTTCTCTTCACTCTCATGGAGCCTGTAGTTTTGTGGGGGAAGATTAGCATGATTCAGATCACTGGAAAACAAAAGTAACCAGTTAACCCATTGATAAGTTATTAGCTAAACAAAATGGAAGAACTAGCAAGTTAAAAGATATATCTGAACCAGAAAATGAAATAATGCAGTTACCCAGAATATGGTTTGAGATATAAATACAAATATGAAAGGAAGTTTCAAAATTATGGAGGTTAGAATTAGAAAGATCAGCAGAAATATAATAGGAGTTTCAGAAAAGGAGACTAGAAGAGAGAAGGCAATATTTAAAAAGAAAAAGCCTGAGAATTTTCAATAATTGATATACAGACATGAAGTACCAGTTCAAGAAATACAACATATTCCAAGCAAGATAAAGAAAAACAATGTCCATATAAATATATAACAGTTAATATGCAGAACCAACACGAAGACAAAGAGAAGATTATAAAATTAGTCAGAGTGAAAAGATAGATTTTCTGGAAAAAAAAAAAACTGACAGCACATTTCTAATTATTAACAGTATAATGCAGAAGACAAAGGAATATCATCTTCAAAATACTGTCAAAAAACTGTCAACTTAGACTTTAACACATACCTAAAATATAAATCAATGTTGAGGGTAAAATAAAGATATTTTTAGTAAGACTACAATCCAAAACTTAAGAAAAAACTCTGCCTGAATCTCTAGTTGACCTCTATTTAAATTAAAAAAAGAAAAAATCCTGTAGTTGTTTATCCCATGTGCTTCCTATACTTTTACACAGAACACTTACCTTCTGTCAATTTTGGTTATCGAATGTGTGGATTTTTTTCCCCAATGACAAGCAGTCCTCTATGATACCAGCTGCATATAATTTAACTCAGTTCTAACACTGTCTGCTTGGAGATGCTGTCAGATACCACAGGTTAAGGGTTCAGTCCTACATGACTCTGCCTTACTCCACTTTAGGTGCCAATTGCAAGTCAAAGTACTTCGACAAATTTGCTATAAATCAGAGGTTTCCATGACCCCCTCCTAGGTTCAATTATTTTGCTAGAGCAGCTCACATATCTCAGGAAAACTGTTCATTTACATTTACTGGTTTATTATAAATGGATATGATAAAGGATGCAGATTAACATCCAAACTGAAGAGATGTATGTGGAAAAGTGTGTGGAGCTTTCATGTCCTTTCCGGGACTGCTACTCTCCCAGCACCACTCTGTGTTCACCAACCTGGAACCTCTCCAAACCCTCTACTTTTCTGACTGTGTGAGCCTTAATCATGTAGGCATCAATGATCATTAACTCCATTTTTAGCCCTTCTACCTTCTCAAGAGAATGAGGGGCAGGGCTGAAAATTTCAGGCTTCTAATCATGGCTTTCCAGTGGCTAGCCCCAACCCAGGAGCTGTCCAGGGGAGCACCCAGAGCTGCCTCGATAAAACAAAGCTGCTCCTAGTGCTCTTCCCTTAGAAATTTCAGGAACCTGTGTCAGGGACAGGGCGAAAGATAAAATATTAGACAAAAGATGCTTCTGTCCTCTTGTCACTTAAAAATTTTTTAAGGATATAAAAAGCTCTGTGATAGGAACTGGGGACAGACACCAATATATATATTCTATTATCTTATAATCACTAAATTATTCATATAAATGAAAAATCCCCCAAGATCCCAGAGAAAAAGCAGGCAAAATAGAAGTCTACCTTTGAAAGGCAAGACAGCTCATGAACAGAGTATGAGTTTACTGAGAGACTTTGGCAGATTGGGTTCCTTACACAGCACAAAGTTAAGGCTGAGTGTATATCTTCCCAAATCCTTAGCTGATCATTAAATTACTCGGGGATAATGGAGATGGCTAGGGGGCCTGGATAAAAATCAGAAGTTAGAAGAAAAAAACCTAAGCGTAGACATCAGTGACTGTCTACCATAGGAGGGATAGATTCTTAGGTTAGAATACACGAAGTTATTTGCCATTTGTCAGAAGAACAAAACAGAATCCATAGTCTCTCCAATATATTAGCTACAATTTTGAGTTTTGACCAAACTTACTAGATACCCAAAGAAATAGGAAATTATGACCCTTACTCAAGGGAGAAAAATACGGTTAATAGAAACTTACTCTGAGTGGGCCTAGATATTAGAGCTAGCAGATAAAAACTTCAAAGCAATTGTAAAAATACGAGACCTGTCTGGAAAAAGTCCAGCCATTATTAATATAACTAGAATGTTTTTGCAACAGTGATGTAACCTGGCAGCCAAGGAGAGTGGGCTGGAATGCACATCTGTGAACAGTGACAACTTCGCTGTACTAGTCAGTGCAGGTGGTAGACACTGTTGAGTGAGCATGTGTACTAAGTGGCTGTTGCACTCAAAATGACTAAGTGAACTGAGCAATGAATCTTCATCAGATTTTGTGTTAAACTTGAACATTCCTCAATGGAAACTATTCAGACGATTCAGCAGGCTGCAGCTATGGGCAACTGGTGATTGGCAGCTTCATCACAGCAACGTGCTCCCTCACGCATCTCATCTTGTGCAGAGTTTTTTGATGAAACATCAAATTACTCAGGTGATTCAACCCTGCTACAGCCCCGATTTGGTGCCCCGCGACTTCTGGCTTTTCCCAAAACTAAAATCACCTTTGAAAGAGGAGAGATTTCATGCTATTGATTAGATTCAGGAAAATACGACGCTGCAGCTGATGGCCATTGGGAGAACTGTGTGAGGTTTTGAGGTGCCTGCTTTGAAGGGGACTGAGGTGTCATTGTCCTATGTACAATGTTTCTTGTAGCTTGTATCTTCCTCAGTAAAGGTCTCTATTTTTCATATTACATGGCTGGATACCTTCTGGACAGACCTTGTATATTTAAAGAAGTTGATTAAATTATGTTCAAAGAGTTAAAGGAAAACATGCTAAAAATGAGAGAACTAATAGGGAATCACAACAGCAAAATGGAAACTGAAAAGACCCAAATGAAAATTTTAGAGCTGAAAACTATGATTGAAATAAATTCACCAGATGGACTAAAAAACATACTTGAAATGTCACAGAAAAGAATCAATGACCCTGATGGTAGTTTAATAGAAATTACTTAATGCAAAAACAAAGAGAAAATAATTTAAGTATAAATGAAGATTCAAGCTCTGAGACAATATTAATAATTACAAAATACATGTTATTGGAATCTCAGAAGAATAATTGTGTAAAAAGGTTATCTGATAAAATAAAAGGTGAAAATTTCCAAATGTAGTCAAGAACATTAACTTACAGTTCCCAGAAGCTCAAAGAATTCCATGTAAGGTAAAGTTCAAGAAACTACAACTAAACACTTCATAGTAAAATTATGGAAAAGACAAAAATTTGGCAGTTTATGGAATGTTTAGACTATGGTGGTTGTCACATGACTATATTCATCTTCCCAGACCCTTCAAACTGTACAGGTGAAATGAATAATTTTTATTTTCTGTAGACTATACTGAAATAAAACTGTAGAAAAGTAATGTACTATATAATTCATAACACGCATACAAACATACGCACTCATAAATATCAATCATATATATATCTATATCATAGTTAATTTGGATTTATCTCAAAAGAAACAAAGATAGTTTAACATTAAACAGAGCCATTATTATAGATCATTACATTAAGAGATTAAAGGAGAAAGCCATATGATAATCTCAATAGATACAGAAAGTATAGCTGACAAAAATTCAAAAGTGATACATGGTAATCTTGTTTAGCAAACTATTAATAAAACAGAATTTTCTTTTCCTGAGAAAATATATCTTCTAAAAACTTACAGCAAATTTTTTAAATTATGAAACTTATAAGCATTCAGATTCCTGATACCAGTGGTCTCCATCTTAATCAAACTTTTTACAGGAGGTCCTAGTTAGTGAAGTTGAGACAAGAAAAGTAAAAGTGGCCAGGCCCTTCAGTGCCTCCCGGTATGCCACTGGTACCTTTCAAGCTGCTACCCCGGTGGTGCTGGAGCTCAGAGGGAGTGCTCCTGGTCTCAAAAGTATGAAAAGAAATACACTGGAATATTATGAAACTGATTTAAATTATTGATCAAACAATAGCTGGACCAGGCTGGGCTCCTAATCCAAGGACTGGTGGATTTCACCAGGCTATATACCTCATGTCAATTCTGTTATGCTGAAACATATGTGTTCCTAAGAATGACCCCATCATACAAAATTAGTAAAAGGCACAGGGCTTAGGGGAGAAATTTGATTAACAACTCTCAAAAACTTTATCATTGACACACGAAAAGGAAATATAGGGAAAAATCAGGAAGCACAATTTTTCAAATATTAAATGGTTACAAAATACATAAATACTACAATAAATATGGTACTTGACCTTGAAAAGCCTGCAGGGTTGCCTGTGGAATGGTCACCAGTGGAGTTTCAACTGATGAGTTATCCCGAAGTATAGGAAGACGGTTATCTGAAATCTCATGGAAAGCTATAACACCAGATATGGATGGGTGTGGCCTATGACACATCTGTGAACTGAGGTAGCTGGTAGACATTTCAGGTACATCAGTGTGTGTGTTCTGTGTATTCCTGGCGTTACTACACAGCATGGTTAAGCTACATGCTGTTTTCTGTATTCACCTAGAGTTTCTTGTTGATGAAATTGCATGTGAACAAATTGGAAATTTGTGTTATGTTTGTATATTTTATTATATAAATTTTCTTGGAACAAATTTGCATTTTCAAAACAAATACTGTAGCCAAAATGACTGTATAATAGAATATAGGGTTTTATATATATATTTAGTATTGTGGTATGGGAAAAAACTTCCTAAGACACAACGAGTACAAATTATAAAACAAGGATAATTTGACTATATTCCTAAATTTGACTATACTTATAACACCAATAATAAAAATTTTACATATAACAAATATGATATGAAAAACAAAGTACAAAGATAAGCTATTGGCTAGCTTAGAGAGGATGATGATAATATTTATATTTATAAAAAACTTCTACAAATCAATAAGAAAAATTCAAACAATTTTTTTAAAATGGGCAATTTACAAAGAAGTAAAAACAGAGGTCTAATAAGCATAAGAAGAATTGTTCTACCCCACCAATAATTAGGGAGCTGAACACAAAATCAACAAAAAACATATAGTGGGGAGAAAGGGTGATGGAAGGAGACTTGACTTGGGGTAATGAACCTACAGTGTATCGTACAGATGTGTTGTGAAATTGTATACCTGAAAACTAGATAATTTTATTAACAATGTCACCCCAATAAACTCAATAAAAAGGAAAAAAGAAAACTATAAACTTGAAAAAATTTTCTCTGTAACCCTACTATGCAGAAATAACTGCTGTTATTGTTTTATTGTATACCATCTAGGTATTCTCTATGTACAAAACAGTTTTTAAAAACAAAAGCATACTCCTATTATATACTGCTTTAGAGTGTCCCCTTTTTATGCTTTACATTAAATCTTGGACATTTTTGTATGTTCATAAATACAGATTACATCCTTACTTTTAATAGCAGTATAAATTCTATTATGGGTATGCCATTTTGTTTTAAACAATTCTTCTATTGATGGTGATCATTTAAGTTTGTAGCATTTTACTTTTATAAATGAGACTTTGTCAACATGTTTGCATATATCTTTGTACACTTGTCCAAATATTGCCTAACATAAATTTCTAGGAGTACAGTTGCTAGGGCAAAAGGGCACTTTAAGGGTTTGATATATATTGATCAATTTTCTGGCAGCTGGGGTGTAGCTATTTGTATTTCCAGTAACAGTTTATGAGAATACCTGTTTTTCCACAACTTCATCAATGCTAACTACTTTCAAATTTTTAAGTCTTTGCTTATGTGAAGTAATGAAATAGCTCTTGCTGTTTTAATTTTAAAAAAGTAACCAACTACATACCATTTTTGCCAAAGTTATTAAGTTTGATTGCACAGAATGTTGGCAAGAAAGTGGGGGAACAGAAACTTTTATAGCTGATGGTGAAAACTAGAACTGACACTATCACTTTGAAAAACAGTTGGTGGATGTAGTAAAACTGGTGATGCTGAGAGTCTGGGACTCAGCAGTTCTACTTCCTGTGTCCACCCTTGAGAATATAGGGTCTCTGTATATAAGGAAACATGATCGAGGATGTTCCAAGCACGATTGTTTATAATAGCAAAAACACTGAATAATATCCTGGTCCCTTATTAG
The DNA here is from genome assembly GCA_004026545.1 of Mormoops blainvillei. NCBI lineage: Eukaryota > Metazoa > Chordata > Mammalia > Chiroptera > Mormoopidae > Mormoops > Mormoops blainvillei. The sequence continues at coordinate 89,053 of PVJD01005485.1, read as the reverse complement.
GGACCAATAAACAAAAAAATAAACTTCTGTTTATAGAAATTATGGGAAAGTGTACAATAATTAAAAATGTAACCGAGATCTAAAGATATCAGCATGAATAAATTGCACAAAGAAGCATTATATTAAGTGCAAAACATATGTAAGTGTATGTACAACATACTGCTGTTCACAGAAAATATGAAAGAGGCAAACCGCCAGTATATGTATGTTTTCTGGTTACGTGCATGTGTATTAGGACACTTGCAAAAGAATACCGCACACCCATTTCAGAGTTGTGTCTAACCTGGGGGAGAAGGAATGTGGCGTGTGGTCAGATGCTCCTGAAATATTTTATATCTTATTTTTTAATTTTTAAAAAGAGAGTCATTTGATGCAAATATGGAAGAATGGTACCATCTGTTTAATCACAGTGGTGAATCCATGGGTATATGTCATGTACTATTTTCTGCTTTTTGCGTGTTTGAAATTTATTTAACAAATATACATTGAGTGCCTTATATTATGCTAAGCAGTTTTTCTAAGTAAAAAACAAAATATAAAGGAGTGAATGGAAAGAGAAATTGTACATTGACACATCTCGTTGGCGGTGTGTCTGGGTTGCCTGGGGTTACGGGGGGTCTGCAGTGCAACGTGGGTGAGTGAGAGCAGGCCTCCTACACAGCCTCTGTCAGCAAAGATATGTCAACCTGGACCAGTGCTTAAGGCTCGGGAAGATGGTGGAGAACTGAACCAAGTTGTCTTTTCTATTTAAATCATGTGTGAGTCTTTCTTACTTTAGGATGGGGCCAGCACTGTGGAGTGGAGAGCGTGCCTGTCTGGGCTTCTGAGAATACCTATGGTTCGGGCTCTAGGATGCAGGTTGACTTGGCAGTTTAAATTGAAGCTAGGAAGCTATACATTTTCTATCATAAAGGCAACTTTGCCTGATAGTGCTGAGAGTCTGCCCCTTCCCAACAGAGGCAGGGAAGAGTCGTTCAGAAGGCCCCTGCTCACTGGTTATCTCCCTCTTGGCCTTAACCTTTTAACAGCTGGAGAGAATGATTCTGGGAAATAGCACATCGCAGATGAGGGATGCTGTGGTGCCAAGGGGTTAACAGGAACTTTGTGTGAAGTTTTAATATTCCACAAATGAAATGTGCATGTGAAATGGGAAAAAAGAGGAAAAGATTATATTTGTCAGCTGGGCTGCCATATGTTGTTCTGGCCGGAGCACAGCAAAAATGGTGACAATTCTTTCCTAAATGAGAATCTCTGTTAACTCCTGATTTCATGCCTTTCTTTGGACAAGGAGGAGTTTTCTTCATGACCAGGAAGAGTCTAAGATTTTCATTTTGTCAGGGGCAATCTCCATCTATCCCTACAAGGTAGAACATTGGCATTGCTTGGCTCGAGTTTCAGGTGGTAGAAGAAAGGAGAAAAAAATCACAAAATCCATCTGCATATTTTCTTTCTTTCTTCTTTTAAATGAAATTGACCCTCGGGGTAAAAGCAATCCTCTCAAAGAACAAATAGCTACCTGACAAATGGATAGAAGGTTATATTGGCAAATCTGTTGGTTCTGACCAAAGTCATCATCACACAATTTTGGAGAATTAACTTTGTCACACAAAAGGCTTTTTTTATTCCTGTTTGGTGTCTTATGATGGCTATGCTAATACAAATAATTGTTTGAGTCTATGTATTTAAGAAAAATAATAAGATTCAGCCTTGATGTGGGAGGGTTGTTTTATCTAATTGTATGTTTCTGCACTTGAAAATGCTACACTGGACAAAATCACTTTTCTCTTTAAATAATGTTTTAAGGATTCTGTTTACTATTTATCTGAGTAATATAATACAGAAAGTTTGAAAATTATAGAAAACTTAGAAAACAAAAATCTTCCCTAATCCCACAACCTAAAGATAATACTAAAATATTTTAATTAATTTTCCTATGCTATGACTAGGTAAATGTATAAATAATTTGTGCAAAGTCGGCATCATATTATTAAAGGTCTTGTTGTCAGCATAATTCTTAATAATTTCATATATTCTACTGAGTGCATCTTCCATTAATTGTTAACTAGTTCCTATTATTTGGTTTCTTCCTAAGTTTCCTTTTCTCTCTCTGACAAGTAAGGCAAATCATCTTTTTTCTCACATGACTGTTCTTTGCAGAAAATGATACTATTTGTTAGAAAAGCAAGTGAGGGTGCCTTTGACGAGTTAAAGTATAATGTTGAATCTTACAGGGATAGTGTGAACTGAGCTGAGATCCTCTTGGGAAGAATTTGGAGAAACGACTATGAGGAGGTCCTGGAAAAACGAGGGAGTGGAAAACGGGGGCGGAGTCAGCTGGTGGTGAAGATCCCCAGGCTGCATTTCCTGGGGAGATAATCTGAAGTAAAGGAGCACTCCTGCAAGAACGAATTCCTTCTGTTCCCCATACTAAGCAGAGTGCTGCCAACTACTGCATATTATTTCCTGAAATCTAGGAACAGGGGGCAGAGGGCAAGTGACCCAGCCAGGGCTGCACAGATCCTCTGTTCGTCTGTCCTTCTACCCATCCCTGTCTCGCCACCGCAACCCCTGGGGTCCTACTTGGGCTATGAAGGGATGCACTGAACACTAAATACTCAGAATTAGAATACTAGTTTGAGCAGAACAAAGAGAACACAGAAACGCACAGAAGGCAGGCCAAAGGGAAGCCATTCATGGCACATCAGAGTAAACAGAAAACAGAGATGACCAGCTAAGAATGAACAAGTTGAGAAGGGAAAGCAGGCAACCAGGCGAGTGTGCTCTGAAGAAAAGGAGGAGGAAGGGGCAGGGAGGAGAAGAAATGGTTACTGAATGCAGTTTTGACAAAGGAACTAAAAATAATTCCCATGAATGTTTCCCGGTTTAAAACAACCTAATAATAAAACGAGTTGCTCAAAGATGATGATGAAACAATAGAATGGGAAGTAAAGGTAGAAAGCTGACTTAAGAAAATAATTTTAGGATTAAATCATTAATGGACTAATGAAGCAGATAATAGCAGCTGACATTTATTGAGCATTTAGTATGTTCCATACACTGTTCAAAGTGCTGTATATGAATTACTTCCTTTAATACCTACAAAATACTGTAAGTACCATCTCGCTCATCTCATCAAATGGGAAAGCTGAAACACAGTGTAGTTAAGTCATGTCTACTGACTAGACAGTGGCAAAGGAAAGATTTTGATCCCTATAACATTGGGTACATGTAGATTGATCAAAATTTTTAAAAGCCAGTCTCTCCATCTATTCATCCATTTATCTCGCCATCCATCCCTCTTTCTATTTTACGTATATAGAGATGAAATTCCTTTAATATAATAATAGCTATTTCTGGATGAGTTTTTTCATTATATTGTACTTTACTGCTTGAATTAAAAAAAAACAGTATTTTTACCAACTTTTAAAACCATTAAATGAGTATTTTAATATCACAATGATAATGATATTATGATTGTAGTAAGCTCTTGCACTCTTATTTCTATATCATACACTTAATAATTTACTTCTTTGTGATCTAAACATTTTATGTCACTTTCTAAATAAAGTTAGTGATTTGTTATGAAATGATTTATTTTTAGCATTTGATATTTGAAGATGTCTCAAAACATCACCAGTCAGACCATATTTTAGTTTTAGACATTCTTCACATTTGAACTGAAACTTCTGAACCATTCTTAATCTATGTGTATGATGTAATATACTTTTTAAGTTTAATTATTAGCTATCTTCCCCACAAGAATGTAAATTCCATGAAAGCAGGGAGTTTTGTCTGTCTTTTGTATCCCCAGCTCCTAGAATGGAGCCTACCACATAGGGTGTTTCATAAATATTTGTTGAATGAATGAAATGGACTTTGCTAACAGAAAGTAGAGCAGAAAAAAAAAAATCACAGAATTGTTGAAGCCTTGAAGTAAACTTGACTTTTAAGTGTCATTCAACTTGATTTTAATTATTAATATGGCAATTCTCCACATTTAAGTCATAGAATACTTTTTAAAAAACTAAATTTATTGGGGTGACATGGTTCATAGGATACATTTTTGAAATACATGACAAATACTTTTCATATGCTTAAATATTTCAAAGCCTGCATATCACACACAAACTTTCCTCCTAAAAGGTTTCCTTTTTGAAAGGATCAGATGTAAGGCAAAAGCAAATATGCCTGGAAACGGGAGGAAAATCCCTATGTTTTTCTGCAGCCATGTGCTAGTAAAAGATTTTCTAGCAGAAGTCCCAGACTGGCAGCCCTGTGGACCAAGTTTAGTTCATATAGCTTTCCATTTGATTTCATTCCCAATGTTAAACAATACGGAGATTTAAATTTTTATTTTTTTATTTTTTAGTTTTTCTTGAAAGTTGGCAGAACTGGCTTCACAGTTTCACATAATAATTGGCTGTTGCTGAGTAGCTGCTGCCACCTTTAGCTAGAGCACAGCTCTGCATTTTGCCATAGTCCACACCATTCTATAGTGTGTTCCTGACGACTGTGTGCCTGGAACACTTTGCCTATTCACATCCGCTGCCCATTCCTGTAGGCATTTGAGTTTTGCTCAAATGCTCTGTTTTGAAGGTGTTCCTCCTCCCATGACTTGTTGCCTTGTAGAGCATTACCTTTCTGCTTCTTCTGTTTTTGATAAATATTTTCCGTACTTTAATATCATCCCATATGGACTTCTGGCCAAGGTGGAGGCATAGTTAGATACACTTTGTCTCCTTGCACAACCAAAAGAAGAACAACAAATTTAAAAACAAAAAATATCCAAAACTGCCAGAAAATCGAACTGCATGGAAGTCCAACAACCAAGAAGTTAAAAAGAAACATTCACCAGGACTGGTAGGAGGGGAGGAGATAGGGAGCTGGGGTGGAGAGGATGTGCAGCAAGGCTGCAACTGGCAACCGGCGTGGGCAAGGCAGCGGCTGGCCGACATGTGCGTGTGGATAAACCAGGAGGAACAACTTGGGAGTGAGAGAGATGCTCAACCCAAGGGTCCAGCGCTGGAAAAGAAAGCCTCGAAACTTCTACCGGTAAAAATCTGTGGGGTTTGCGGTGGCTGGAGAAACTCCCAGCCTCACAAGAGGGCTCGTTTGAGAGACTCACAGGGAACCCCACCTGGGAATCAGCACCAGAAGGTCCCGACTTGCTTGTGGGTAACCAAGAGCCAGCCAAGAGCCAAGCAAGCAGCACTGTTCCCTCTCAGGTCCTCCCCCACATACAGCCCCACAAGGCAGTGACAATGGGTTGCCCCTCCCTGGGGAATACCTAAGGCTCTGCCCCTCACAACATAATAGGTGCTCCGGGACCAAAAAAAAAAAAAAAAAAAAAAGCCCAAAGGAAAGAACAGATCAAAGCTCCAAAAATAGAACTAAGTGATAAAAGATAGCCAACCTAACAGATGCAGAATTCAAAACACTGGTAACCTGTATGCTCACAGAATCAGTGGAGTATGGTTGCAAAATAGTGGAAAAAGTGAAGGCTATGCAAAGTGAAATAAAGCAAAATATACAGGGAACCAATAGTGAAGGGAAGGAAACCAGGACTCAAATCAATGATTTGGAATAGAAAGAAGAAAGAAACATTTAGCCAGAACAGAATGAAGAAACAGGAACTCAAAAAAATGAGGAGTGGCTTAGGAACCTCTGGGAAAACTTTAAACACTCCAACATCCAAATCATAGAGGTGCCAGAAGGGGAAGAGAAAGAGCAATACATTGAAAACTTATTTGAATGAATAATGAGGGAGAACTTCCCCAACCTGGCAAAGGAAATAGACTTCCAGGCCGTCCAGGAAGCTCAGAGAGTGCCAAAGAAGTTGGACACAAGGAAACACACACCAAGGCACATCATCATTACATTACCCAAGAGTAAAGATAAGGAGAGAATATTAAAAGCAACAAAAGAAAAGGAGACAGTTACCTACAAAGGAGTTCCCACCAGACTATCAGCTGATTTCTCCAAGGAAACCTTACAGGCAAGAAGGGGCTGGAAAGAAGTATTCAAAGTCATGAAAGACAAAGACCTACATCCAAAAATACTCTATCCAGCAAAGCTGTCATTTAGAATGCAAGGGCAGATAAAGTGCTTCCCAGATAAAGCCAAGTTAAAGGAGTTCATCATCACCAAACCCTTATTACATGAAATGTTAAAGGGACTAATCTAAGAAAAAGAAGATGATCAAAACTATGAACAGTAAAATAACAACAAACTCACAACTATCAGCAACTGAACCTAAAAAAACAAAAACAAACTAAGCAACTGCTAGAACAGGAACAGAATCACAGAAATGGAGATCACATGGAGGGTTATCAGCAGGGAGGGGGTGGGTGGGGAATGGGGTTAAAGGTACAGGGAATAAGAAGCATAATTCTTAGGTACAAAATAGACGGGGAGGTTAAGAATAGTATCGGCAAGGGAGAAACCAAAAACTTATATGTACGACCCATGGACATGAACTAAGTGGGAGAATGCTGGTGGGAGGGGTGGGATCAGGGTGGAGGGCAATAAAGGGGAGAAAAGAATAGGACAACTGTAAATAGCAGTTTCTGTAATAGCATAATCAGTAAAATATATTAAAAAATTAAAAATTAAAAAAACAACAAAAAGATAAATATCATCCCATTATGCATATGATTTAAAAAACCTCCTTAGTGTTTCCTAAGAAACTGATTTTGGTATTTATTTTCAATTTGATTTTGCTCATCACACTTTTTTTTTTTTTTTGGTCATTTTAGTCTGGATTTTAAATGAGACATAAAGTCACTGGAATACTTCCTGTCTCACAAGCCTTTACCGTGTCCTTGAAACCTTGACTGCAAGGATTATTTCTTTTCTGTCGCTATAATCTTCTGTGTTGGACTTGGAGAAGAAAAGTAAAAGAAGTGGAAAGGAGACAGGAAGTAGTAAGGGATGTTCCTGACGAATTTATCATTACTCATCAATGGGAAAATTGAATTAAAGTCATTTGCAAAAAAATAATTTCACTGCTGCCTTCTTTTCGTATTCGACCATATGCATTTTATTGTTTTTAAAGAATTTACTTGTAAAGATATTTTATAATAATTAAAATATACTTTATAGTAAAATAAAAATATTTAAAATGATTTTTAAATATTAAAAAAATTTATGAATATGTATAAGCTCTTCCAAATTTTTTGAAGCAGAATATGGTCTGGAATTTACTTGTTCATCTCTTTGTATCATCAGCACCTGGCACAGTACCTGATCCAAGAGGCGTTTGTTAAGCAATTCTCATTCAGTCTTTATTTTGTGTAAGACTGATGGATTTGAAACTGTCTCATTTTGTTCCTGGCTAGTTTCTCATGGAATGCTACCTAATAAGAAATAAAATCATCTACTGAAGATGCAGGAAGAAGCAGAAAAATGGGAATGATATTGTTTTGGTAATACTAACATTAGGTAATCAATAGGGTGACCATATGTCCTATTTGCCTGGGACAATCCCAGTTTATTCCTATTTACTTGGCATGATTATTAATAGCATCACTTTTTACTCTCAAAGTGTCCTTGTTTAGATGATAAATTATATAGGCACACTATTAATCAGGCCCTAGATAATCAAAAGCTATTTGTAATCTAATCACAGGGACTTAGCGTTTTTGTCTTGTTTTGGTGGAAAATAGGGACCTAGCTACCTAAATTGAAAATTATAAAATGTATGACCACTTTTTAAAGAGATTTTATACACATACATTCATATGTAAGCCACTTTATAATACTGCCTTATATTCTAATTATTCGTACAGTTATTTCCATTGGTTTCCTTGGAACACTTCCATGCTTGGAAATATACTCATCTTTATTTTCTCTTAATGTCTTGTAAAGATTTTTGCACTTGGTAGACCTTCAGTAAATATTCATTCAATGTAATTGAATAAAATGTAATCAAATGGTTAAGTTGTTTCATCATGGATAACTTGTGCTTATCTTCTTATCCACAAACTGGAAGGAGCCAGTATGCCACAATAATTTTACATATTTAGGGCACCAAAGTAATTTTTTTATGCCTCTTCCTTCCTCTACTGTTTCCTTAATAGCTCTAGTTGTGTATTGTTGCAAAACATTTCTTCCCTGAAATGGCTAAAAAAGAATTCTGTTCATTGAGGCAAAATGTCCACCTTCATTTTTTTTGAATATGTTAAACAGAAATGGTATCATTCTGGCCAAGGTTTCAATCAGAAGAACAACAGGAGACTATCAATAGGATGTTGGCCTTAACTTGCAATTTTCATTAGTCAAAAATTCAATGAATAATTTTCTGGCCCTATAAGATTTCAAGAGGCTCAAGTAAGACCCACATAGAGGACCAACCTTTGAGAATCTGTGTATTTTGTATTTGAGTACTGAAACTCCTGGCCAACTGGCAAGGCGCTGAGCTCTTCTAACAAGTTATAGGGTGGAAATTATTTCTCTTCTCACCCATCTGCTCTAAGAGCCACAGCTCACATTTAGAAGTAGTACTACTTACGGTGACAGAAAAAAAACTCCATCAACAGAAGTGAAGAAAAGAAGAATAAAAAGCCATCATCGAAATAACAGCAAACACAACAGCGAATACAAAGACAAATCGCTTTGTAATATTTATGGAAAAGTCCTAATTTTATATTATCACCACCTGGCACAATCAGCCTATAGAGGTTTCCATACTACCTTTTGGAAAAATGACCAGGCACTTACTTTTAATGGTATGTGAGAGTATTTTCCTGTGATGAAAAAGCAATAGCCCTTCACTAAGTGCTTTAGCAGAAACGAAGCAGTGAGAGGTGAGCTATAGAAGGTGATTCATCATAAGCAGAGCTAAATATTCCAGGAAGGAAGGAGAGAAGTTTGGGGAAAAGGTGAACATTGCTGAAGACATTTCTCTCTAACTTTCTTTCATCAGGTTTGAGCAGGTAAAGGAATCAATCACATGTTTTCTTGGCTTACCTTAAAAAGGTAAAGCCCTCTGTAGCTGGCAGAGGAATGCCCCTTTGAACCCCTTCTGCTGATCATCTACAGGTGATAATACTCTTCAGTGGCTTGGGTTAGTTCAATTGGACAAGTAAACCTAAGCCAGGAAACTTACAGTATAGCAACTGAAAAGAGCCTCTTATTCAGAAAGCTGGACACATCCCACGGGAAAACAGCTTTCATTTTTCTTTTTCTTTTAAATATAAACTAGACCAATATAAAGTAATTTTCAGGAATTGTCTCATTAAGACTCATATGGAAATACCTCATACTTAAGCATTGCCTTAAAGTGCCAATGTTTTGGGAAACCAGTTGTACTCAGTAGTGTAATGAGTGTTGTGACTTTTAATATATTTATGTTTTCATTTACAGATTATCTTTGGCAACTGTGTAATCCTTCATCCTTTCATACACAGGATCTATTGATTTTATTCACGCGTGAAGAGGGTACCTGTTAAATCCCTGGCCTAAAAGATGAGAAAAAATTAGATCCAGGTGAAATATGTTGTTTTAAAGCGACTCTTCACAATGTATATAGTTTTCCTTTCTTGGAATTTTCTTATACATTTGTCTTCTACTCTTGTGGCATTTGATCTGCAAAGAGTGTTGCACTTTTTTACTAGATGAGAACATACCTCTTAATGAGGATGTTGTAAAATACTGTTTACTTTGCACATGCGAGTTACTGTTTAAGGCAAAATGTCACATCCTCCGTAGTCTCCTCTGACTTCCTCATAGAATGAGTTACTCTTGCTCCTGGGCTCAGGCCGCACTCTGCAATACTATAGCAGAGTTACTAGGAATGTGTGTGGAAGGCCCAGATGTGGGCCAGCTTTGACTGGGGGAGTCAGGGAAGGCTTCAGAGAGGTGATGCGGGACCCAGATCTGGAAGAAGGTATGGTTTGCCAGGTGGAAAAAATATACATTTGGAGTTCAGTGTTTATAAGTCTCTGCCCTTATGTATAGATAAGAGTCCTACGAAACTATTTCCAGCAATTATCTGTCTTATGTAAGTATTTGATATTTGATTGAAAGGAGTTCTAAGCTAATGTGGGCATTTATCATCCAGTTCCCAAAACGGGCTCACTTCCTTTTGTTTAGATCCTTCATATGTGCCAGAAAACTCTGGATCTGGAAATGCCTGGGTAACTTTAAAGATATTTAATATCTCTATTCATCTCCACTTTATCCAGTTTTTAGAGAGAGATTTTATTCCCATGGGGAAACAAAACTCCAATCCTCCTGAAAGGTGTTGCTAATAATTTCTTGGTACTCAATATACGGTGACTATTCAAATAACTTGGCATTGTTAATATAATTGTCAGCATGTTTTAAAATGTCATGTTTAAAAAATAGTGTGTATGGACTTGTCCTTATATGATTTTTATATTTGGTTTTTGGCTCGATGAGTTCCAGATTAAAAAAAAAAGCAGGATAAATTATTTTGAATTTCACCATTGTATAAATGACAGGGGATGATTTTAGTACTTCTCACGGTGACTACACTACATGGAATAGACACGTGGTTATGCTCATATGCCGTGACTATTTTATAGGAAACATTTAAATATACCCTCTTGTGGGTCTTGACCCCAATAACGCGTACTCCTTTCAATTGGAGGCATAACTAAAAATGGTAAGATACACATTTTGAGTGGGTTTTGTGTTGTCTTTTGCACTGCACCATTCACAGATTTTTTTGAGCACTTGATATAATCATTAAAATAGTTTTTCAATTTCATATTCTCTTTATTTTCTATCATTGCTGAGAAAACACACTTATTTTCTGAAACATAAAAACAAGTGGGGAAAGTGAGAAATCTTCCTTAGGTAACCCCAGAATGGTGGAACTTTGTGCATTATGCAGCCGAGGCCATGCCAAAATGCAATTTGGAGGGTGTCCAGCCCTTCATTGGAAAGTAATGGTTTTCACTGAACTGAGTTATGACCAGCTGTTTACAGACAGTCTGTGACATACTGATAGAGCAGAACACCGTATGTTGCTTTCCAAATCAAATGATACAAGAAGTGTGACAGAGTGGAGAAACATCTGTCATTAGCAATTTTCAGCACGCTTCACTAATTCTGGACAAAATACGAGTAATGAACTTACCGCAGGAAACTTCAAATACTACCACTGCTGAAACAAGGATATAAACAGCAAGCCCTCCTAATGGCTTCTAATTTAATTCATTTGCAGTGAGAAACAAACAAAGTGGTTATTTGTTTTTGATCATAGAGTAGTAAATATTACTGCTGATTCCAAACGTTTATTTTAATCAAAGAATGGGGATTGCCAATGCAACTTTCTTTAAGTTCAGATGGAAAGCTTTATGGCTTCTTTAGCTGTTGAACAGGGTGGGTTTTGTCTTTGTTTTTGTAATCAGAGAGTTGGAGAATGCACCCTCACAGTGGTGAAAGCTTCCGCACCTGGTGTCCAAGTGTGACGCTCTGAACTTGGGGTAACCAGGGTTCTGACAGATTTCTAGGACCTGCGGTGATGTTTACATTGTATTAAATGTTTCTTGTCTTTCTGCTAAGGAGCTTGTGTAGAAGAAGGGTTAGGTCTTTTTCAAGCTGCTTTCCCCCTGCCACTTTTCATTTTGCTGTTTTGTTTTTTTTTTTCCTGGCTGATAATTTTTATTTTGTGGTCCCGCAAATTTTCACTGTTCTGTAATGAGCGCATGGTCCTCATACAGCATCCACATGGTTCTCTACTGGTCGACGTCACACTGTTGATGAGATCTTGGAGCCAAACCATGTGAAGGCTGCAATCTGTGAGCATTTTTCTTTTGTATCTTTGCAATCAATGGAGCTATTAAGCCGTTAACATTCAAGGCCTACTCAGCTCAGTTTATTCCTGGTTAGCGCCAATATGGCAAAATTCCTAAAAGGACAGAATTGAGTTTGATTCAAGAAGAAAAAAAATGAAAAAAGGTGGTTGTTCTTTATCTGAAGTTTCCACTAATGTTAAAAAAAATGGCAATGTAAAATGCAGACATGAGATCTTGCCCAATCCGTTGGTGTTCTACCGATGGGAACTACTTTGGACCGTGTCCCAGAACAAAAAGACTGAACACCATTCGGAACTGATGACTGTAAAATGAGTGTAGGAAGTCTTTGAGGAGCTTCTTAATTACAAAATTATTCATGATAAAATGGCACTAATCTCAAATTCCCAGTTTCTTGTAAATTTTATTGTGGTATCACATAAAAGTGGTTTATTGGTTTTTTTTTGTTTTTTGTTTTTTTAAAACAACTTAGATAAACCAGATCCAGATCCAACCTTGGAACATTGTGGAGGAAATCATCTTCAATTACCTTTAAATATTTCACTCTTCTTTTTCTTCTTCTTCTTCTTTTTTTTTAAGGACATGCCACATACTGATTTATCTCTCTCTTTTTAAGTGATCCCTAAATCATCTTATGGTTGAGAAGGAGTATTCTAAGATATGTAAATGCTAAATTTTTCTAGTTTTAATAGACATCTGCATTGAAAAACAAAACAAAGCAAAAATATAGATGCCATTGAAACCCATCATTACGTTTGTGATCTAGATAATAAAGTAAGCAGACCCGAGCAATTCGCTAACACTAACGCTATTCTTTACATAAACAGTAAATGTTTAGATTTTCCTGTTCACTGACTAACAGCACACATATCATAAACACTAAGCTGTTATAGTACGTTTCGTGTGTTGATTCACTTTAACAGTTGTTAGTGTGAAGACAGGAAAAGAAAAGTGGGTGTAATGAGACCATGTGCAGTATGCTGTGAAAACAGAGGCCCTTATTTGGCATAATGGGTTGCACCATAAGGGCCATAAAATTGTGCATGTGTTAGTATCATTTTAATTATTACGGGTGCCACATGTTAAGCAGAATAGCGGAACTACTAAAACAGCTTCAAAATCCTTACTGCTGATCGCTGCATTTAATTACAAATAGGAACATTTGGAGATAGGTCACCATAAAACCCTTCTGTTGTCAAATGAGCTCAAATCTGATTTTTGTAATTATGTTTTTATACCACAGATCCTGTTGAATAACTATAGGGAATAAAATTTTAATAAGTGCTGATTAAATGTAGGTACATCTTGCTTCCTAAGAATATTTATGAATGCTCATCACACTTAAATCAAGGTACCATCACTATTTTCCTGTGGACAGTGCTTTGATCATTCAACCTCAATGCAAATAAGCTGAATAAATTCATGTGCCATGAAATATTGTTTTTTTTTCATCGAGGCATAAAAGCTCTGGATTTCAATTATTCATTCTGTTTGTGAGCACTGTGCACTGTACTGTAATTCTCTAGAACCGAAGTGTTGTTTTCATTACCCCTCTACATGTTACTCTCAGTGGGGTCTTGTGATTAACTTTTCTAAGGCAGACTTTTATTGAAGAAGATGACAACTTATGTTGATCTTTTGTTCCCTACTAGAATAAATATGGTTAAAGATGGTAACCTCACTTTTTTTTTTTACCACATTTTCCCCTTTGAGATTATTTATTTGTTCGTTTATTGGTTACTTGGGCTTTAAAAATAATAAACACATTGTGTTTACCAAGAGAAATGGTGCTTTGGGTGCTTTGTATGTGTCATATCCCTGTTTTGTGAAAAATAGTTTTGAAACCTTACATAATGGTTTGGCCTCTGAGCTCTTGAACATGAGATTTTTCACTGTGTTTCCAATAGAGATGAGAAATGTAGGTGGCCTAATGAAGGGACTGCTAATGGGTAATGGCACATGGAAGTCATGAGCTATTACAAGGACATAGGCCAGCTACAGAACTGGCTTATTTTGGAACTGATATCTGTTAATGTTGGTATGTGATGTCACAGATATTAAAGCAGGTACACTTATAAGCAATCCACATGGATATATACATTTGTTTTCTTTATAAGTCTAGACAGGCTAAAATACTTCTTGTGCCTTCTGGATTTAGGAAGCTTAATTCTTTTGATCAGAAATATTTCTTTAAAATTTTCACATCCGTCCGTATATTTGGGAAGGCCATGTTATTGGAGGAACTGCTCAACAGATTTAAAGAATGGAATCTAGCTTTCCAACAAAGGTGTTTCTCAAGATCATGAAATAATTTTGTTTGCAAAACCCCCTAGATTATCTGTTATTGTTAAGCACTTAATCCACATTTTAGACAGCTTTGTAAATCTCCAAGTAGCTCTACAATGCCATCATTCAAAGAATAGTAAGTGTGCTCCAATCCATGTCTCCATAGCCACTGTCTCAGATAAATGAAAAAGGAGCACTTCAGTAAAGGCCTGTAAGACATACACACCAATATACAGATGCTATTGTGTTGGCAGCTGTATATTCTCCCTGAATACATACATCATTTTGATCCAATAACCAGAACAGGCTTTGAGGCTGCAATATAGAGGGGCCAATAGTGCTTTTCTCTGAGGTAAAAATATGCATATGAGTGGTCCTAAGGCTTCTGGGTAGTCCCTCCTTAGACTCACTACATCCCCAATGCTGTATACTGATTATTTGAATCTATAGTCTCATAGTAATTGGCATCTTTAAGGGGTGGGGGACTGGGACTCTGATAATACCAAAGGCAGAGGTTACAAAGTTCTGCCTCTATCATTTGAAAGCACTGTTTGACAGTGTCAACTTATTTTTTCAGCTCAGTTCTGACAGATAAACTAGATGTCTCCGAAACTCAGATTGCCATCTGGCACTGTTTTGAACTCTGGTAGTGATGTACTGTAGGGGTTCTAAGTGTTAGCTGGAATTATGTCCTTTATGAGCAAATTAATTAATTAATTGTGAAAAATCTCAGAATCATTGAAATTTCCCTTTATCATTCATGGGGACATATTAAGGGAAAAACCCTACAGATAACATGAATCATTTACTAGGAGTTGTGTTTAGCACTGTAATTCCATTAATTTATGCCCCTACAACATAGAAGCGGGTTTGATAATCAATCAGAAAGAAAGGAAAGACAAGCAGAGATGAATGACAGATTGGAGAGAGAGAAGGAATTTCTTTCTTTTTTTAAGTAAATATTTTATTGTTCTATTAGAGTTGTCCCATTTTTTCCCTCTTTGCTCTCTTCTGCCCAGCCCACCCCTTCTCCAAAAGTCAATCCTCCCCTGTTGTCCATGTCTGTGGGTCATTCATACATGTTCCTTGACTAGTCCCTTCCGCTTCTTTCCACTCTGATCCTCCTCCTTCCCTGTGGTCACTGTCAGTCTCTTCCTTGTTTCCAGGCCCCTGGTTCTATTTTGCTCATTTGTTTGTTTTGTTCATTAGTTCCTCTTATAGATGAGATCATATGGTATTTGTCTTTCACTGCCTGGCTTATTTTGCTTAGCACAATATTCTCCAGTTCCATCCATGCTGTCACAAAAGGTAGGACCTGTTCCTTCTTTCTTTCTGCTGCATAGTATTCCATTGTGTAAATACACTACAGTTTTTATGACCCACTCAATTACTGACAGACACTTAGGATGTTTCCAGCACTTGGCTATTGTAAATAATGCTGCTATGAACATTGGGGTGCATAGGTTCTTTTGAATTGGTGCTTCAGGATTCTTAGCATATAATTCCAGAAGTGGAATTGCTGGGTCAAAAGGCAGATCCATTTTTAGTTTTTTTGAGGAATTCTATACTGTTTAACCACAGTGGCTATAGCAGTCTGCATTCCCACAAACAGTGCTCTAGGGTTCCCTTTTCTCCATGTCCTTACCAGCACTTGTTGTTTGTTGATTTGTTAATGATGGCCATACTGACTGGTGTGAGATGGTATCTCACTGTGGTTTTAATTTGCATCTCTCTGATGGCTAGTGATGCTGAGCATCCTTTCATGTGTCTCTGGGCCCTCTGTATGTCTTCCTTGGAGAAATGTCTGTTCAGGTCCTTTGCCCAATTTTAAATTGGATTGTTTGTCTTCCTGTTATTGAGTTGTGTGAGTTCTTTATATATTTCGGATATCAAACTCTTGTCTGAGGTATCATTGGCAAGAATGTTTTCCCATAGCTCTGTAGTTCTCTGAATACAGGTCTTTTATCTCCTTGGTTAAATTTATTCCTAGGTACTTTATTTTTCTTGTTGCTATAGCAAATTTTTCCCTAGTCTGTTTTTGATGTTTAATTGTTGGTGTGAGAAATGCCTTTTATTTGTGCATATTGACTGTATCCTGTTATTTTTCCAAGTGCACTTATTAGGCCAAGCAGTTTTTTGGTGGCGCCTATAGGGTTTCTATGTACACTATCATGTAATCTGCAAACAATGAGAGTTTATTTCCTCCTTTCTAATTTGGATGCCTTTTATTTCTTTTTCTTGTCTGATCACTGTGGCTAGGACTTCCAATGTTATGTTGAATAAAAGTGGTGAAAGCAAACACACTTGTCTTGTTCCTGATCTTAAGGGGAAAGTTGTTGTTTTTTTTTTTTTTTTGCCCATTGAGTGTGATATTGGCTGTAGGTTTCTCATATATAGCCTTTATTATGTTGAGGTATGCCCCCTCTATTCCCACTTTCCTGAGTGTTTTCATCATAAACAGGTGCTGCATTTTATCAAGTGCTCTTTTAGCATCTATTGATATGATCATGTCATTTTTGTCTTTTATTGTATGTGGTGTATTACGCTTATTGATTTGCAAATATTGTGCCATCCTTGCATCCCTGTTATGAATCCTACATGATCATGGTGTATGACCTTTTAAACATTTTGTTGGATCTGGTTTGCCAATATTTTGTCGAGAATTTTAGCCTCTATGCTCATCAGTGATATTGGCCTATAGTTTTCTTTCTTTGTTTTTTCTTTACCTAATTTTGGAATCAGGGTAATATAGGCCTTGTAAAAAGAGTTTGGGAGTCTTCCCTGTTCTTGAATTTTCTGGAATATTTTGAGAAGGATAGGAGTTAGTTTTTCTTTAAATGTTTGGTGAAACTCACCTGTGAATCCATCTAGGGCTTTTGTGTGCTTGGAGTTTTTTTTATTACTACTTCAATTTCACCAGCTGTTATTGGTCTATTCAGGCTTTCTGCTTCTTTTTGATTCAGCTTTGGAAGCTTGTGTGTTTCTAGAAATTTCCTTTTCACCCAGGTTGTCTAATTTCTTGACATATAGTTCACAGCGATTTCTTATAGTCTTTTGTATTTCTGTGCTGTCAGTTGTAACTGCTCCTCTTTCATTTCTTATTTTATTTATTTAGGTCCACTCTCTTTTTTTCTTAATGAGCCTAGTTAAAGGATTGTCGATGTTCTTTATCTTTTCAAAGAACCAGCTCCTGGATTTATTGATCCTTTGGATTGTTCTTTTTGTCTCTATGTCATTTAATTCTGCCCTGATATTGATTATTTTCTTCCTTCTACTTGCTCTGGGCTTTGTTTGTTGTTGTTTCTCTAGTTCTTTTAGATACAGCTTTAAGTTGTTTATTTGAGATTTTTCTGTCTTCTTTAGGTAGGCCTGTATTGCTATGAACTTCCCTTTCAGGACTGCCTTTACTGTGTCCCATAGGTTTTGGGCTGTTGGGTATTCATTTTCATTTGTTTCCAGAAATATTTGATTTCTTCCTTGATTTCATCGTTAACCCATTCATTATTTAATAGCATGTTATTCAGTCTCCATGTATTTGAATGTTTCTGAGTTTTTTCCCTTGAGGTTGGTTTCTAGTTTCAAGCCATTGTGATCCAAGAAGGTGCTTGACATGATTTCAATTTTCTTGAATTTTTTGAGGCTTGCTTTGTGTCCTACCATGTGGTCTATTTTTGAAAATGTGCCATGTGCCTTTGAAAAGAGTGTATATTTTGCTTCTTTGGGGTGAAAAGTTCTATAAATATCAATTAAGTCTATTTGATCTAAAGTGTTGTCCAATGACACAATATCCTTGTTGATTCTTTGCTTGAAAGGTCTAACCATTGTTGACAGTGGGGTGTTAAAATCCCCTACGATGAGTGTGTTGCTGTAGATAGATTTCTTGAAGGTCCCCAACATTTTCTTTATATATTTAGGTGCTCTATCTTGGGTGTATATATGTTTGCAAGAGTTATTTCTTCTTGGTGGATTCTTCCCTTGAGTATTATGAAGTGTCCTTCTGTGTCTCCTTTTATGTCTTTTGTTTTGAAATCTATTTTATCTGATGTAAGTATTGCTACCCCAGCATTTTTTTCATGTCTGTTTACTTGCAATATTTTTTTCCATCCCTTCACTTTCAATCTGTGTAGATCTTTTGTTCTGAGGTGGGTCTCTTGTAGACAGTGTATATGGGAGCCATTTGGCTCCCACAGTGTATATGGGGGACATTTTCTTATCCATTCAGCTACTCTATGTCTTTTTATTGGAGCATTTAATCCACTTACATTTAAGGTTATTATTGGTAGGTACTTATTCATTGACATTTTTCCCTTTGTACCTATATCCCCCCCGCCCCCCACCCTTTTCTTCATTTTCTTAAAGCAATCTCTTTAGCATCTCTTGCAATGCTGGTTTGGTGGAGATGTATTCTCTTAAACTTTTGTTTTTTGGTCTGGGATTTCGCCTTCCATTTTAAATGAGAGCCTTGCTGGGAAGAGTAGTCTTGGTTGCAGACCTTTTGCTTTTCATTACTTGAAATATTTCTTGCCATTCCCATCTGGCTTGTAGTGTTTCTGTTGAGAAATAAGCTAATAGCTTTATTGGAGCTCCCTTGTATATTACTAGCTGTTCTCCCTGGCTCCTTTTAAGATTTTCTCTTTGTCTTTAAATTTTGCCATTCTAATTAAAATGTGTCTTGGAGTGGGCCTCTTTGGTTCATCTTGATTTGGACCCTCTGTGCTTTCTGGACTTGTACAACTTTTCCTTCCCTCAAATTAAGGATGTTTTCCATCATTACTTTTCCCAGCAGGTTTTCTAACCCTTACTCCTCTTCTTCTCCTTCTGGTATACCTATGATACGATCATTATTACATTTTATGTTGTCCTGCAGCTCCCTCAAACCTTCTTCATCCTTTTTGAGTATTTTTTTGTTTTGTTTTGTTTTGTTTCTCTCTCTGGGAACTTTTTTCTAGTTTGTTCTCCAGTTTACTGATTTGATCCCCTGATTCACCCAATCTGCTTTTATTTCCTTCTAATATATCTTCATTTCAGATATTATATTCTTCACTTCCTCCTGGCTTTTATTGATAGTTTCTGTGTACTTTTTTCATGCTGGTGTAGTTCCCAGTAAGTTACTCATCGCCTCCCTGGAGTTCCCTGGAGTTCTTGCTGAGCTCCTTGAGCATCCTTATAAAATTGAGCATCCTTATTTTGAACTCAGTGTCTGATAGTTTGCTTGCCTCAGTTTCATTTAGCACTGTTTCTGGGGATTCCTCCTTTCCTTTCAATTGCAGGTTGTCTCTTTGCCTCCCCATTTTAGGTGACTCTTCTTGTTTGTTTCTGCATAGTAGATTGATCTGCTTTGAATCCCTGTCTTCATGGTATGACCTTCTGTGGTAAGAGAACTGTGGAACTCAGTGGTGTAGTCTCCTTGATCTCCTGAACTTGATGCTCTTGGGCTGCCCTTTATGCTGTTCATGTGGGCTCTTTGGTTGTAACTGGGTTTTGGTTGTTGTTGGGCATTCTTTGTTGTCTCCTCCCCGCTGGCTGGGTGACTGAGAGTCACACTGCCCACCATGTCTTGTATACTGTTGTATAGGTGCTGCCTGAAGAAAATCAAACAGCCCAGGAAATAAACACACACCCTTAAAAATAACCCCCACCCACAACCACACTATCAACAGCAAATATGAATGAAAGTATAAAGAGATTAAGACTGTTATAAGAAAGGAAAAATGAATAATGAGGTGACTAACTGAAAGAAAAATGATCTTGAGAGGAATCAAAGAAGGAGAAATAATAAGAGTAGGGAATGGAAAGAAGGTGAAGGAAGAAAGAAAATAAAATTTACATCATAAATAAAAAATGAAGAGAAGAAGGTAGAATGGAGTAAGAAAAAAGAAGAGCATAGTATTAGGTTTAAATGAAAATTTGAAAAAATATAGTGAAATAAATAGGAACCAAACTGGAGAAAAAACTCACCACAGCAGTGTCAACAACAAATGAGCAAAGATTCATATCAGTGGAATGACAATAAGAAGGAAGGAAGAAAGAAAGAAAGAAAAGCTTATGAGGTGTCTAGAGGAAAGAAAAGTGACTTTGAGAAGATAGAGGGTGTAGGAATATTAAGAGTGAGGAATTAAGACCAGGCTAAGCCTGGGAAAAATTATAATTTAAAATGAGAAAAAGGCAGGGCAGGAGGAAGGCAATATAAAATAGGAGAGGGAAACATTAAAATTTGAGATTTGAAATACAAAAATAGTGAAGATCTAGAAATAAAATTGAAGAAGTGGAACAACAACCACCATATCAACAACCAATGAGCAAAGACTGATAAAGGTGGAGAGAAAATAAGGATATTTGAAGAATGGGAAAAAGAATGTGAGATGACTAATGATAAGAAAAATGGTTTTGAGAGGCTGGAGTGGGGAGAAATAGTAAGAGTACAGAATAGAAACAAATCGTAGCAAGTTAAAACAAAAATAAGAAGAGGAAGGAAAAAGGTAAACTGGAGTAAGAGAAGGGGAGAGAAAAATATGAGATTTGAAATAAACTAAAATATAAAAACTAGTGAAATAATAGGCACAAACTTGAAGGAAAAGAAATGAATGTTAAAAAACTATGCAGGAGAGGAAATAATGCAAATCATGAAGAAGACCATGGTGGAATTCATCTCAGTAGAATCCCTTGTTTACCACTGTCCTTCCTGGAGCTGCCCCTGGTAATGTCAGATGGTGTCCTAGTCTGGCTCTTCGCTGCCTGTTAGAGACTACAAGTGATCCACAGTCTGTGGCTGCCTATTTCAGATTGGCTAGTCATCACTGTTCTGCCCTGCTGGCTTTCCATCAGCCCAGGGTCCAGGAGTGGTTCATTTAAGGACCCAAGAGGACTGCCAGTATCTTTTCCACCTGCTTCCATAGGGGGCCCCTGGTGTGATTGGGAGGGTGGAAACCCTGCATCAGCCCCTGGGGAAACTTCAGTCTTCAAGGAAGATGGTAGGAGTGTTTCCTTGCCCTCTCACCATACGTCTTGGTTTGTCCCAGCTTCTTTCTGATTATGTACGGTTTCTGGCGAATTAGCAGTCCATTTACTGTGAGAGGCCAATCTGTGTAAAGGGAGCAGCTCTTTCCTGCTTGGTGCAGGCAGCAGCTCTGTCCAGGCACCGAGGCTGGGTGGGGCCCTGAACACCCCTTGTTGCACCTGTCTCTAATCTCTCAGCCCTGATCTTGAGGAACAGTGTAGTTCATAGTGTCTGGTAAAGGGCCCTTTTGGAGCTTTTTCTTCTTTCCCCTGTGGACATGCACCCAGCAGGGAGCTCCTGAGCCTGGCCTCACTGATATCCAGAGCCTGTAATCCCGCAGGTTGGGGTTGGGCTATCCCATCTGTGAGTGTACCTGCCTGGCTGCAGCAAATCCCAGGCTTTCAGTTCCTGGCCATCCAGTCTCTAGCCTGCTGCTCACTTGCTATAGACTCTTCCCCAACTCTGCACAGCTCCCTGTTTGCCAGCTGTGCTGGGTTGGGTCCCACATTCCCTTCAGCATGACTCTATCCCTCTTTTTTGCAGGGCCACTGCACATGTGCACATGTGCATGCAAGCACTGGGTTCCTGTGGAGTCTCAAGTCTCACCTCAGCTCCTCTTTTAAAAGTTTCTGTGTGGCCCTCATGCTGGTGCACCAAGACCTGGGTATCCTGTTTTCCATGTACTCCCCCTCTCTCCAAATCACTAAATCTTTCTTGGTCAGGCTGGCCACGGCCTGTCAGAGCCTCAGAAAGTTTTAGGTAGAGTTTCTCTCTGGATCTCTCCCAGATGGCACTGGGAAGAGTCCTGCAGAGATACTGTAACATGGGACAGTGATGGGGTTCACTTGCTGTTCCCTGCAGTGGTTCTGGGCCTCAAACAGGCCTGCTCCCACCACACTGTTTCTGCGGCCAGCACCTCCCTGGCCATCTCTCTCTGCTCCCCGGGCTCACGTCTCCTGAGCTGCTCTGCAGCTGCCCCAAATCTGTGCAGCCAGAAGTGGCAGGTTGGGCTGTGGCAGAGGCAGTCGCTCCACTACAAGAGCCCAGGCCACCTGCTCCCAAGTGCCCTGCAGGCAGGCAGGCTCTTGCCCACTCGTGCACCCTGTCTACAGTCTTGCCTGTGTACACACTCACACACACCCTCACTCACTCTCTGCTGGATTTTCGAATCTGTTGCTCTGTGATTTATCTGCAAGACCTGTCCAGGTCTGGAGCTAAGAGGATGGAGTTTCCAGCTACTCTGCAGCCATCTTGGATCCTCAAGAAGGAATTTCTTGTTTTCCAAATATTTGGTTCCTTCTTTTCTAATATTCAGGTTTTAAAATATTGATCACCGATATTTTAAACAATTTTATAAAATAATCAAAAAACTTTAAGTTAATAGAAATTTACTGAGAAACTTTTCCTTCTGGACATTGTGTATGGTAGTGGGATACAGCACTAAGTCCAACCCAGAACCCTACCCTCATGAGCTTGCTGGGCATTTATAACCACCACTAGATCTTTCCATACCAGTATTTAGAAAGGATTTTTCTTGTTTGTAAAAGGGAGTTAAGGTTAATCTCTTGACCTCTGTCTAGCTCTGAATTCATTTCTTTGAAAGCTGGAGTGTGTATGATGTTAGAGATATAGATGAGCTGCCTTCCTTCAGGGGACTGAAGAGACAGAAAGACCAGAAAATATATACAGATCTAAGAAAGCATCTGTTAAACAAGATGATGTGGTCATGGATATATATTTAAAATTATGACTGTTCTTACTTCCTGCTATAATGGACAAGATTTATCACAACCATAAGTTGTCAATCAGCAATTCAGAAACCCAAACCAGTGGACACCACCCTCTACTTTTGAGTGACCTACTCTGAGTTCTTAAAATCTTTTCACTGAAAATCTTTGTGCCTCCTTTGAGAAAAATTGGTGATTCACTTCTACCGCACAAGGACCAATAGGGAGCATTGATAATTTTAGGAGAATTTTTCTTCTACGTATTTTTCTTCATGTCTTTAGGGTCAACAGATGTAAGGGCCCCAACAGAATCTGTTTAGAATCATTTGCTTCCTGAAATACTTGATGTCTCTTGTTATTTCTAATGGGAAAGTTTGTGTTTTCATTTTGTTGTTTTATTAGGGGTTGTAGTACTGGTGAACTTGGTGAAAGAGTTTGTTAGCCAATCGATATGGGTGTTTTAGACACCTGGCACTTCTTGGATGGTTGGCTGTGCTTGAGGCTAGCTATGCTAGCGGGGAAGCAACAGGCCAATGACATCATGTTTTCTGGCTCACTTTCTGTCCTGGTGTTCAGAATTCATTTGAAAATCTCTCACGGATAAAGCAGTTCATATACTGAGTTTCTGAAAGAATTTTAAACACTGTAAACTAGATTGTGACAATTTTATGCAATCTCTCAAAGTTCTTACTGTCATAAAATATAATTGTTTTCCTTTTTCTGGGAAACATAGTTTCCTTTACCTTACATGGCTTTCTTAAAGTAAAAAATGATGGTAACATCAGTTTTATTTTCCTAAGACACATGTCTATAGTGTATCATAAAGTACTTCAAAGCATTTTCCCAAGCTAAGTTGGAAAAGAAATCTTCCACTCCTTTTGCGAAATTTGAAAAAACCAAAAACCAAACCAACAAACCAAAAAAGTCTTTCCTAGAAGCAAGTTTTATAGTGGTTGTGCTATGAGACATATTGCATTCATTGGTTGACCAGGGAGTAGAGATGTATAGTCATAACAATTCTTCCTGAATAATAAAACTACTCAATTTGATTTATCGTATTTTCCCTGTACTACATTTTAGCAAAGGAACAAATCCAGAGAAAACAAGCTCATGCTGGAAATTTTTAAAACAACTTCTAGATTTGTATCTACTTATGGTAAGAAGGCTCCTCTATGCATCCTCCTTTGCCCTGTCCCTTTCTCTAACTTCACTGACCGGTTCCCATATCTTGTTTATTCTTCTATTATTCCTCTTATTACTCTAAATGGCAAATAATGTGTATTAACCTGTTTTTCTGTCCTGGTGGGTGGATTGTCATTCATCCGTCCTTCTCCCTCCCAGCCACGTCTTCTCATCTTTGCATCCCGCATGCCTAACATGGTGCAGAACCTATGGTGAGTAATCAATACTTCTGTCCAGCTGAACTGGATTCCAGATGTTTCACTGGTTGGATATTAACTGAAAGAATTAAGCAGTGAAGTGCCATGGTTTCCACTCAATTGAACTTTCTAGTTATCTAAGAAGTAAAAGGAAGTTTGGTGTGCGTATTTGAACTCTTGCTGAGAATTGTTCCTGCTGAATTAGAGGAAGTATAAATAACATGTCAGCTCTTCAACTGAACACTAGAGAGTTTTCTTTAAGACCAGATCCACATATGACTCCCCTTTGAATCTACAGCATAGCACAGACTGAGGGGCTTATCTCAGGGGCTCAACAATTATTTGTGGAACAAAGAGTTGATTATTTTATTTAATGCTATAGTAGATATTAATTGAATGCCTGCATTTTGATGGATTTTTAACAAACAGGATGGATAAAATTATTTCTGTGTAATTCTCAAAGACAAAATTTAGTTCATCGAAACCACACACACACACACACACCAAGTTTTCAATTGTCCTGGTATTGTAGAATTTGTGGTTTAAAAGTTAAGATTCTGACCAGAAATATTTACTTTAAGAAAGATGTTAATAGAAAGCATCTTGAGGACAGGAACTTCAGATGCTGAATTCACATACCAATTTTCAACAAAAAGACTGTTGTGAGGTTGGAGAAGCAAGCATGCTTCAAGAACACAGAGTAGAAATTTTAAGTTGACACCAAGTATGAATATACTTGCATGGGTGGTGGATTTTTTTAAATTATTAAAAATTACACCAAACTAGAAAGATATTCTGGTTTCAATTTAATTTTTCACTCCTTCCCTTTTCCTCCAACTTTCATATTGTTTGACAGTATGTTGCATGACTGTTGCCTGTAAGTGTGAAAAGTCAAGATGAGAGTTCACAGCAGGTTGATGGCCTGGAGATGAGAAGTCTGTCTGAGGACATTTCAAAGTTGCAAAGGTATTATTCTCACATGGAGTTATTTCTCACTAGGTGCGAACAACAGCTACTCATCAAGCTGGTGTAGTGTGAAATAGAGTTTCCTGAAAAATGATGTGCAGACATATGCAGAAAGCCACATGCTTATTGCATGCACAGACTGAGTGCCTAACTTCCAAGTATTGAAATATTTGCCGGGAGTGAGCTGGAAATGCAGAAGTCCCCTCTGTAAGCAGCTGAGAAGAGACAACAGCTTGGAATCACCGCGGATTTGTTGGGTTCCAGGCATGCACATGTTGAAGGATAAAAAGTGATCAGGGGAGCTGCACTGGAGAAGGGAGGTTTGAAAAAATTGGAGGGATATGGCTTTATACAAGATATTAGAAGTCTTTCTATGTAAGGCTTGAAGACCTACCGCTGCTATGAAAGCAGTTTTGTTCATCCTACTATGCTTTGTGTCACAATTTTGGGGTCACAATTGGGTTTAGTAATTTCCACCGCTGAATGAAGAGATTCGCTTGTAGAAGTACACCCATGTCCACTGTGCTGTGTATCTGCTGAGGAAGTATCTGCTCAAGTTCATACATAGCTCCCAGGACTAGTGTATTATTGGGTATTAGATTTTTTTGCTACCTTTTCTCCAAATAGCTCGGGCGCTGCATACAAAACTTTACATCGGTATTTTTCTCGGCTGCATGCTTTTCCTCATGGCTTCTGACAACTGCACAGTAAGGAGAGAGACTGGGGAGTAAATAGCATGCTTTTGAGTAAGGCATAAATAAGGCAGATATATATCTGGAACGAGGAGGTGGGGAGCGAAGAGAAAACATTCAAGTGTTTATATATGTAATTATTTTACCCCGCATGTTTGAAAAAGAATTTGAAGTGCCTTACCAAAAATCCACCAAAAAGGTATATATGCCATAAGGCTCATGAATAGATAAACAGAAAGTAAAGCATTTAAAAAGGAGGTAGGCTCAAATGTGCTAACTATGAGGGTTAATGAGAATAAGGATGAATCATTTCACTACACAGATGGAGGTTTACTTATGTGGTTTGGTTGGCAGGTGTGCTGACTCCATGGTGTTAATCTTCAGGTTCATTGTGTAGGAGGCCCCAGTGAATTCTTTCCTTCAGTTAGAAAGGACCCAGAGAAAGAGATACAACTTGCTCTGAATTCTAAAACTGGGCAGGTGGGGGGTCAGATATTGCTTCATATTCCAGCGTGGTTCCTTGCTATTCTGCGAGCTCTGGTTGTCATGCAACGGGAGGGGGCTGACCAAAAAAATATATAATGGTGCAAATTGTATCTCATTCTCATTGCATCAGTCATTTTTAAAATAGTTTTTAAATAATTGAAGTAACACATGTTTCTTGCATAATTCCGAACAAAAGGATAAAGATAAAAATAAAGCTCTTCTGTAGACGAATTACTCAGCAACAATGCTGTTATTTTGGGGGCCACGTTCTCTCCTGTTTTGGTTTACGCATGCACACACATACCCACTTAATAAGGTCTGAGGTCCTTCTGGATTCCACGCTTTCACGTCCCATCTCCAATATGTTAGAGAATCCCACTTTCTTGACCTTCACTCTTGACAGACCTGCGGCACATTTCCCCACCTCCACTGCTGGTAGCACACCCTCTGGGCCATTATCCACGCTTCTCTGGCACATCCTCATCCCTTCCTCCCACACTCCTGCCATGGTCTCTTTTCAACACTGCGTCAGAGTGATGCTTTGAAGATATAAGACAAATTCTGCCTCACCTATGTTCAAAAATCTTCAATGGCTTTCGAATTCACACCAAGAAAAAGTCCAAATTCTGCATTATCAGATCCTCTAAGGTCCCATGCTGTCTAGTCTACCCTAACCACCTCCAGATGACATTCCATTGTATTTTAATTACTGGTTACCTGGTATTCTAGTTGACAAGTATACCATGCATTAGTTAACCAACTGTCTATTGATGAATTTTTTTCCGGTATGGAAGAGGATGAAAAAATGTATTGGTACGCACGGGGTTGCACAGTTATGGAATTCTGCCTTTATCAGAAGCACATTACCACACTTCCTCTACAGGACCATTTTACCGATTACCCTGCCACCGACCTGCTTCTTTCGGAAGCTGACTGGTCGTGGTTCAGCCCCGGTGGCGGCCAGAGCAGTCTAAGCAAGCCCTGAAATTTTGCATCTGAATTCCTATTTTGATGGTGGTGTGATTTTGAACTACTGCTGGCATTGAATTCAGTGCCAGTCTTCTTGCTTTGCCTTGTCAAATTGGACAGGGAGACGGCTGTCTTGCAAAAGTGGAATTGTCACTAATTGGCCACAGAGGAAAGATTCATATTCTTGCCAAAAGTCTCCTGCCTTCTAAGGGAATAAAATCCTCCATATAACTTTCCCTCTCATTAAAAAGAAACAAACCCAATATGAAAAGCACACTGTAAACTAGGAAGCATTGTATAAATGCAAGGCATTGCTTTTCTTGTCGAGGCGCTGCTGTTATGACCACCGTGTGAGGAATGCTAGTGGGAGTCACCGAGTGTTTGGATAAGGAGCACTGTCTATCCAATCTCCCCTTTTACCAGCCTGTTATGTCCTGTGAAGAAATGTCAAAGAACAAGCCACAGTAAATAACTTTTGACTTCACTTTGGCTTCATGGAGATTAAAGCAGACTACTTCAGGTGTGGTCTACATACAAAATGAATGCTTTGTAAAATGGTTTGTCACTTGTAATGTTTGGAATCTAAGTTGGTTTTCTTTATTATGACAAAGTGAATATAGCAAGAGTTAAACATTGCTTCACACTGAAAATGACAACTATTTATTTTTGTCCACTGAGTGGACACTGTGGAAAAATTAATATTCCCTAAGAAGTAGAGTTAAATCATTAATTCTTGTTCCAAAGTGGCTTGTATTTCATAGTATTTTATTCAAAACATTACATATCATTTATAAAAATCAAGCCAGATGATACCTCCTGAACATTTCAGAGAACCGGATTTTAACAAATCTATTTCTATTTAAATTTAAAAGAATGCAAATATGTTTACAAGTCTAGAAATATGTATGTTGGAGTTTAAAATGAGATTGAATAAATTTTCAGGAGTTAAATCACTTATTTTTAGAATTTAAAGTAGGTTTTAATTTTAGATTTTCCTAAAATGAAACAAAAAAGCAAATTGCCTCCTTCTATGAGATGTCAGAGTTTGGGAAAATAGTTAATCTTTGAATTATTTATTGAGATAAATAATTTCTATTAATACATAAATTCCTTGCTTTTGTCTTGCTGTAAAACAATGTTTATGGTAACTTTAACTTTGATCTTGGCTATATCTTGGCCACATCTGTCAGGACATCAAGATTACCACAGACCATTCTTTTAAACATCTCAAGGATCAAAACTAGAAAAAGAAGGGAAGCAAAATATAAGTGAAACATATTGCAAGAAAAAAACATGACACTTGTTTTAGATTAATACATACTTCTAGGCCAATATTTGTAATTTAAAACCCATGCAAGATTGCTAAAGATCCCATTCCCCATGGCGTCATCATCAAGTTTTTGCAAGCAACCATAAATAATCTTAATTTGCAGTTTTAAAAAGATAGTTCAAAAATTAGTTTGAAATTTTAGATACAAATAAAATAAAACTTTGGTTTTATTTTATGAACCCTTTAGTGATCAGAAGAAATTTAAAATAAGCTCTTCTGACTTTCTGCCAAGCAAGTCCATATCGTGGTTAAACTTATCATTCCACCTCTCCCTGCCTGGACCATGGAGCTGAAAGTTAATGGAGAAAATCACACCATCAGGATAGCTGAAATTACCCCAACTTTATGACCATAAATATCAACTAGGCACTCAAATCTGTTGAACATTACATTTCCCAACCACAACAAAACAATGATCTACCTCTTGCCAAAGACAGTGTTCAATACTCTTTCATTCATTCAACAGCAGATGTTATCTCTCTTCTTGGAGTACATTCTTCTCCAGTGCTAGGACACCACTTATGCCTGTTCTTTTATTTCTACCTAACTCCCCCTCCACTTTCTCTGCATCTTTTGCTAGTGCTTTCTCTTAGATTTGCAATTTGTCAAGTTCTAGTATTTCTCTTCAATTTGTTTATTTTCTCTGCATTCACCCTTTTTCTAGACAAGTTCATTTAATTCCATGGCTTTTTCTATCCAAAGCCTGATGGTTCTCAAGAGGAGAATACAGGTTCAAGAAGCAACTCAAGTCTCTCCTCTCCTGAGAGCTCTAGAATCATCTATTCCACTGCCTGCTTCAGACTTCCATCAAGATGTCCAGTGATACCTCAGTCTTAACAAGGTTGAAACGTCTATAGTCAACCCTTCTCCACCTCAATATTTGTACAGTTGCTCAGGTTCAATACTCAGCAATCAATCTCAATTAATTTCTTTTCTTCACTCTCTACACTTAATATACTACAGATGCAGTTTGATTCTGCCTCCAAAATATATCCTGACTCTCATCAATTCACTGCTGCAATACTGCCTAAGCCATTGCTTCACTTACCTGTACTGTAGAAATATCTTTCTAAATGGATTTCACCTTCTATCTCCTCCAACAAAATCGCTCATCCACATAACAACTAGATTGATCTTTCCAAGTAAAAAGGAAAGTACATCAACTGCTTAAAGTGCTCTGATGTTTTCCTCTTACAACAGAATAAAATTCAAACTTCTACTAGGGCTTATGTGATCTGTTTGCTCACGTTGCTAACCTCATCTTTCCCCATGTTACTGGTTTAATGAGTGTCGGTCACTGCTGTCCCCTTCATCGTCTTTGAACACACCCAGATTACTTATTTTCACTTTAGCATCTGATGTTTCTTCTACTTGCCAGCCTGTTATGAATGTAGATACAAAGATTACCCCTTTCCCCAGTTCTGTTCTCAGCTGAAGTTTCCCTGCCTCAGAGAGGTTGTCCCCTGCCACCTTGACTGAAGTGTCCCCCTCCTCCTCCCATTACTCTCTACATCATTATCTTATTTTACTTTCATCTTGGCACTTTGCAATAATAAATGTTTATTGTCTTTTTATACTTGTTCTTCCTTTTCTTAGGATGTAAGGTGAGAAGCATAAAGCTCTACTTTTGTTCACCACTGTGTTCTAAAACTCTTAATTCAGGGCCAAGAACAGTGTATCAAAATATAGTTGTGACTAACTATTCCACCTCCTAATTTTACAGACTAGAAAACTGAGACCAAAAGAAGTAAAATAACTTGCCCACAGCAAGTTAGTAAATATAACTGTTGTTTAAACACATAAATAAATAATTGAATTTGAATAGAAATCTAATGGAATAGCATTAGGTTCCAAGTGCTATAGGCTCTGAGGATGAGGAGGCATCGCTGAGCCTGCGCAGGGAAGGAAACGTGTGTTGATGAAGACCCCGGGGGAGAGGGGCCACTTCAGCTGTCATGTGGCCGAGAAGGGTGCTTTAGGTGGAAGGCACAACCTGCACAGAAGCCTGAATACATGAGGTGTATGGATACTAGAGTGACAAGTGCTCCTGCAGTTTTTATGTAGAAAGTGACATGAGCAGAGCTCTACCATAGAAAGATATATTTTGTACCTGAGTAAGAGCTATTTGAGATGCCAGTGAAGACAAACACGTGAGCTTCATTCTTATGTGTGATGACAGGAAGTTTTAGAGCCTTCATGGAGAGCACTGGTCACCTTGTGGGTATAGAGGAGAAGCATGTGTGAGGCCCCCTCATGAACTGGATAGGAAGAGGAAGGATTCTGTCCTCCTCAAAGTGGTGCTCTTCCAACTGGTGTGAATATACATGGCCACTATTTTACAGTCTCTCTGGATAGAAACAAAGAGTTACCTCCTCTTTGAATGAGCATTGCATTTCAAAGGCAGGGCGGCAAGTCCTGTTGGATTTATGCCTTGGGGAATTTTGGTGTGGTTCAGCCCCCATCCTGCTCAAGTTAAATACTCTTTTCACATTCCTAACCTGTCTTCTGTCAGCACTTACGTAGTAATTGTCTTCTAAGCCAATATAGTAACAGTGTATTTCTCACTTTCAGCGTAACTTCTTGCTCATCTGCTTGTCCAGAGAAGTTGGAAAGAAGCCCACAAAGAAAGGTCTCGGGAAGGGCGAAGGGTTTGTCTAAGAGCTCTGATTGAAGTCAAGAGATTTACCTTTCTTCTTTAATTCTGGGGACAACACATTGTTTTTTAATAATCTGCCAGGGGGCTGGGCTGAGAACCTCTGCCAGTTCTTTCTTTCCAAGAACCTGTCATCACTTAACCTCCCTTAATGAGATCCTGTGTGTAAATTTCCCAAATTTTCACTTATGAATTCTAACCACAATGAAAATTACACATTATATATCATATGCATTCAGTCTTGATACAGTACTATCATGTTTATTTTTCCTTAAGATAATTTGTCATATGCTTTTTGTTATCTTAATTGTCAAATGCCTTAAAAAATCATCTGGGAAAATCCTGCACAAAATATTCTTCTGTTCTACAACATATTTAACTTACTCAAGAACTCAGGGTCTGTGTAGTCAAGACTTAACTGTCCCAGAAATTTATACTTTGATTTTGAATATATTTTGGCACAAAAGGAGAATATGAAATTAAAAGTAATTTTAGCTTCCACACTTGATTTATATTTATTTGTGAACTATGGTTCCATTGGCTTACATGCTTTGAAAACTGATGCTAATGAGATTTAAATCCCTATGAAATCTGATTCCCAGATGCCATCAAGTTCTAGAGTGTGATTTTTCTCTCAATTTTTCAATTTTTATTTCTAAAGTGATTATTATGTAAATCTATTTCTAACAATTTAAAATATGCTACTAACTTTAATTCCATAATCTTTTATGACACAAGCAAGAAGAAAGTATAATTAACCCTTAATTACTATCTCAGAGAAATGAAGCAAAGATCAATAGACTTTTCCAAGTAAAGCATAATATCTACATATACAAGCATATACATATACATTATGTATGTGATGTTCCAATAAATAATGTTCCCTCTCCCTTCAATATAGAAAATGGCTAGGCAGGTGTACTATATTTGTAAGTCTGTGCTTGTGGAGTTTTCAATATACATTTAAGATAGTTGTCAATTCTATATCTTCTGAGGTTGCATTTAAAATAACTTAGATGAACATCTTGTCTAATCAACAAGACAAAATTTGATATTCTGAGTTTTTATTTATTTATTCAAGAAATAGTTAGAAACATTTATTATATGCTTGCCCTGTTCTAACCAATGGGAGTAGAGTAGTAAATGAAACAAATTTTTTGACCACACAGAGCTTAGGTGCATACAAACCTAACTTTCTCCTCTCCTCCCTCACTCCCTCTTTTTCCTCCACAATTATTTGTTCTGCTGTGTTTCATGCTGAGCATGTAAAATGAAATAAACATGAAATACATCTACAACAAACCTCAGTCTTCTCTGGTATATTCTTATTCTCATTCCCCATGTCCATTTCCCAGTTACAACTTCCAAAGTTATTTGTGGATTAAAGTAGACTTTTTAAATATGTGTGTTCTTTTACTATTTATTTATTTTATCTTATAATTTAAAAATTTTAAAATTACAGTTGCATTCAATATTATATTAGTTTCAGATATACAACATCATGATTAGACATTTGTATAACTTACAAAGTGATCACCCCAATAAGTGTAATATCCATCTGATGCCGTACATAGTTACTATGATATTATTGACTGTATTCCCTATGCTATACTTTGCATCCTCATGACTATGGACCCAGAGGGTATTATTCTAAGTGAAATGAGTCAGACAGAGAAAGACAAATGCTACATGATTTCACTTATATGTAGAATCTAAAAAAAAACAAACCAAACCAAACAAAATAAATGAACGAAACAGAAACAAACTCATAGATACCGAAAACAAATTGAGGGTTGCCAGGTAGGGGTTGGTTAGAGGGCTGGGCAATAAAAGTGAAGGAATTAAGGTGTGCAAAAATACTATATCCTGAGCCTAACTTAAGGCCATAAAATACTCTTTCAAGATGGCACCTTTAGAGCAGATATAAAGCAACTCCTAATCTAGAACTTCTGTGACTGTATCTACCTTTGTTTATAAGTTCTGAGCCGTGTTTGGGGCAGCTCTGATTTCACATACCTCTAGATTCAGATCCACATGTTGGCGTTTCATTTTGCTGCCCAATTATTGACATGTTTGGCTTGAAATGTTTTGGGCAAGAAGATATTTGACTGCAAGAGACTCAAAATTGACTACTATCCTCGTGATCATTTATAAGAAAGCCAGAATTTGCATCTAGAGCCATAGAAATGAGAGGAAATGTGTAAACCCAAGGAAACAATTAGCTTCCCATTACAACATTTTATCATCTAGTCCTGTGTAGGTCTGTGTCAACACAGATTGACAAAGTCATAGAATTTTATTAGATAATGTGAAAACTCATTTGCGAATTTTATTGCCGTCCATCATTGCTCTCATTCACAGTCCAGGGCTCTCCATTGTTGTGAATGACAATTGGGAGTGATGGCTGGCTATGACCAATGTTGAGGTGGCAGTTTCTCACCGACAGGTGTTCTTTTCTAATTACCTCCATTAGTTCCTCTTTATTGCAAGAGTCCATGTCCTGATTCGCATCCTCTTTACCGAACACCAAACCAGAACTAACGGCTCCAATGTGCAGAGAGACGATCAGTACTCACCCACCACATACTATTTTAGTGCAGGGGCTGTTGTCAACAAGACTGTACTTATTGTACAGTCTGATGGCTAGCCCTCAAACCTGTGCTGTAATTCAGGCTGCAGGGAAAAACATATTCAGTGGAA
Organism: Mormoops blainvillei; assembly: GCA_004026545.1. Taxonomy (NCBI): domain Eukaryota; kingdom Metazoa; phylum Chordata; class Mammalia; order Chiroptera; family Mormoopidae; genus Mormoops; species Mormoops blainvillei. The sequence goes on along the minus strand of PVJD01005485.1, from coordinate 55,085 downwards.
AGTCAAACCTAGAAATCTGCAGTTTGTGAAAGGTGCTGATGAAACAAGACACAGTCTTGGGGGGAAGGGAATGTCTGAACTGAATGCCCCAGAAACAAGACAGAATCCTGGGGGGAAGGGGATGTCTTCACTGCCACTCAACTAAAGTTGTCCTGGGGTGGAGATTCTGCAGTTTATTTCAAGGTGATGCTTTTAAATATTCCAACAAGCTTACCTTGTTTCTTGGATTTGTTTTTTCAATATGCAGAGGGTTTTCACAGTATCTAAAGTATAAGTTTTACAAATGAGCCCTGGCTGGTGTGTCTCAGTGGACTGAGTGAGGGCCTGAGTACCAAAAGTTTACAGGTTCAATTCTAGGGGCACGCGAGAGGCAACCAATCAATGTTTATCTCACATATTGATGTTTTTCTCCTTCTTTCTCGCCCTTCCTTCTCCTCTCTCTAAAAACAAATAAATAAAACCTTAAAAAAACAAATGATACTGTATATAACTTTTTACATTGCATGTGCTGCTTTCAAACATATTATGTAACTTGCACTGCTACTTTGTGAGGTAGGTATTATTAGTTTCTATTTACTTTCTCATTCCTTTCCTTCCATGCCTTGTTCTTTCCTCCTCCTCCTTCTTCCTTTTATTTTTTTCTTCTCCTTCTTTTTAATAACAGATAAGGAAAGCTGAGGTCCTTACAGGTCAATTCATTTGTCTGAGGCTGCCCAACTTTTAAGAGGATGAGTTGGAACTAACATCCAGCCTTCTAGATTCTACAGATCCTACCTTTTTACTGTCCCATGGTTCCTATCCCATAGGATGTCCACCAATGAAATGATTACAAGAAACCTGCAACCTGTATTGATAAACTGAAATATGTGAGTATCCATTATCACACAAGTGATGCATATAGGTGATTGATTACATTTTTATTTTCCTGTAAACAAAGTTTGAATTTAGTCCCTCTTAGAAGCTGCACTTGTGATAAAGTTCCACATCTTTTACTTTTCTTATCTGAGGACACCATGGCTTCAGCCATGGCCCTGTTCTTTTAGGAAATAGTATTAATGAGAATTACAAGAGGAAACCTAAAAGACTAAAAAGTGAAAATTGGCTATCAACCAGATACCAGGCATCACAACATATTTGGGTGAGAAATGTAAAGTACCAGTCTTTGGAGGAGATTTGTTTTCATCATTACAACGGGAAATACAATTTACTTAGTGCAATTGGAGGGACCGTGGTATAAAAGTTGCGTGGTTGAGTCTTTGGCAGCGGTTTCTGAAGGTCATGTCAAAGACAATGCTCGTTCTTGGTCATCAGTTTTAAACTTTGAAATGTAAATCTCATATTAAGTTACTGTACTGCTATATTTTGCTATTGGTTTCTATTCTCTTGGTATTTTTAAATGTCTGCTGCTATATACTTACCTTAGCTGCGACAGAACAATTCAGCGTCTCTAAATCAGTGCCATAACTGAAGATGGAAGATGGGCATAAGGACAGCAAGAAAAGAATCAAACAGGAAGCAACAGGGTGTGTTTGTGAACGGCTGATTCTCTACCCTTGACTTATGGTTAGTAAGACCAGAGTAGCCTTTGTTGTTCTAATAATGATGCTCTTTCAAGTTCTATTATTATTCCTTACAACAGCTATACCTTTGCTTTTGATTGTGTGAAGATATTTAAATTTGATATAAATAGTGCACCTAGCAAGCAGAGTGTGTGACACACTGGATGTCCTCTCTTCAAGTGTGTTTCTTTTTTTTTCTCCTTTTTTTTTTCACGACTCTACCATTTTCTCTGGGGCTTCTTAATGCCTAACATTATCCTCGCTTTTCCAATGTTGCTCTGGTCCTGTCCATCACCGAGTAGCTCCCACAGAGATGTCCTCTTGTTAGTTTAACCACCCTGTGGAAAAACTCTACTATTTTATCTATTTGTAAGCTTGTTATGTTCTGGTAACTTCAAAAATATTTAGAATTGTTTAAAGGAGGCTTGGCCCCTTTAAAAAGCAGCTTCAGCAGGCAGGATGACACAGGCACTGATGAAAACCAAAGCTGTTGAGAGCTACAGCTGTCTGGTCCTTTCGTATGCAGATTTATGGAGCTAGGAGGGGGTTTGAGTCTGAGCTGAAGGGAGACTTACAAGAGAGCTGACAAACACACAGTGAAGGAGAGGGACCTAATGCTTCAGTCCCTGAGGAAATGCAGGCTGACTCAAGGAATCAACAGCACAGAGAATTAGACAGGACTTTGATAACTCCAATAATATAATCTAGCCCAACCTCCTTATCTTACAGAAAGGGTTAATGATTTACTGAAGGTCACAAAGCTAGAAAATAGAGCTTTAGAAAACTCTTGAATGTGGTTTTCTTTTCACTATCTCTTGTCCTGTGCTGGACACAGAGTAGGTTGTCAATTTATATGTGTCTAGTAAGTGAACAATTGGATGAAAGCACTGATGATAACCAATGAGTGTCTTAAGCATCTAGCGTCTTTCTGCACAACTTAAATAAGTTGGGGCAAGTAAGTCTTGTGGCTTCAGCACTTTTGTCTGCATGAAGTCACATGCATTTGCTGGCTTAGTTCATTGAAAACCTGTAATGCCTACAAGGTCTTCAGTGGGCACTGAGTACATCATAAGCCATGCAAATGAATGTGAATAAAGGTAAGTCTACAAGGCTGAACATGGTAATGAGCACGAAGTAAGTGCTCCATTGAATTTACAAAGTTCTACCTAATGACTTAGCCTGAACTAGACTCTTTCCTGATTGGGCACAGGGCTCTCAGAATCTGCTTTGTAAGACTACTACAGCTCCAAAAACTTTTCTTGCCCCAAACCAGCTCTCTCTGATTAATCTCAGCTTCCACTTCATATTAAACTATGATACAGATTTATTGAGTTCCTAACCTAAAGGAAGTCTAACTACTCACGCTCTGAAGGTATGTGAGTGAAAGAATGGTCCACTAACCACAGGACACAATGTCCTCTCTGATGAAGCCTGCAGCATCAGCTGTGAAAGGCTTAGAAGTGATCAAAAAGGAAAGGGATGCCCATTTTTTCCCACCCAGGGGTGTATAATTAACATTGGTAATAAAATGAATGACAAATATTTGGCTCCAGTAGTGCTGTGCCAGATTATAGGGGTGCAAAGGTATAACAGATGAAGCTGCTGCATTAAGAAGTCTTCTTAATGACAAAGACTTCCAAGGAGAAAGACAAATATACATATTAAACACCCAGGTTTCTTCATTGTTAACTTAATGTCAGATCCTGGGCATTTGTGTCTCTCCTGAATAGACACATTCCCAACATGGAAGAGTTGATGGCATCATAAGAATTTAGAATCAGACAGACCTTATGTCTTAGTTTAGGTTACCCCTGAAGCAGACTTGGAGACATGTAGGCTATTTGCAAAGAGATCCCAGGAAACCCTGGTAGGGGAACAAATTTGGGTAGTAAAGGTTGCCAGTGAAGGGTATGTTATCCATACGGGAAAGGAACTTGATCCCCATAGGGAAACCTGGGAGCCAGTATTTTCCCTTGAGGAGTGAAAGAGCTGGGTATCTATTCACCAATTCCCCTCAATCATTGGTTGAGAGCTGCTCCAGAGGGAAGTTTTTTTCGCAGGCATTTCTGGCCTGCCACAGAGCTGGAAAAGCAGGGAATGCAGGTAGGAGAAAGCAACAGCATCGGGAGAAGAAATGCAGTTGGAGATTGGAGACTGGAAGTCAAGGATCAAGTTAAGAGGGTACTAGGGCTCCAGCAGCATCTACTACACTTGAATTTAAATCCTGGCTCTGATATTTATGCTTTTGGACAAGTTAGTTAATACCTCTGTGTCCTAGTCCTCACTTATAAAATGAGGATAAGAACACTTGCTTTACAGTGCTGTTAGGATTGAATGGGATCCTGGATATAAATTACCACACATATCGTGAAGTTTCAGAAGTCACAAGCTCTTATTAAGTCAGTGTTTGATGTGTGTATTTCATTAATTGCCTGACTAGTTCATTCACTTATCAATTACCTGCTTTTCCAGGAGGACTGTCACTGATTGGGTAGAACAAATATTCCACAGTTTCAGGCTTTGGGTCTGGAGCCCTGGGACACTGTGATATTCAGTTAAGAGTGACAGTGGCAGCGCCCCTCTGCGATTTAGGGGCATGTAGTGGGTACCACCTGGGAAGTTTGGGATCTGACTTCAGTTGTAGGCTTGTAAAGAAAAATGTTTCTCTAACTTTTCAGACTAAAGTTTCTTATTGGTCATTTTCCCCCCCATTGATTACTATGTTCACATTGTTAAGATTTTGTTACCTCGAGGGACACCTCAATTTAAAAGAAGAGTCACTTCAGCTTTCCTCATTTCGTGGGCAAAGAAAATGCCAAGAAAGAGCAATTTACCAGGAATCCCTATGGATGAAACCTTTTCTATGGCCAAGTTATAATTACATACAGGATTTAGTAACATAATCTCAAATGGCTTATTGAAGATTGGAGGATCAATGATGACCTTGAAATGCTAAATTGTGGGAATTGCGTGCTGACATTTTTGTGAATACTAATCTAATTTACTATAACTTTATAAACATTGAACACTAAATATTGAAAATAGTATGAAAAATGAGCCATAGGACAAATTGTCTTTGCTAGTCATCCCAGTTAGCAGAGTCCCGAAAGTAGTTAGTCTGAGCTGAACAGAAATCAGGCAACGGGGGAGTGCAAAATTTAATCAAACTTGAAATTCTGACCTATTAAACTAGAACAGATTTAAAACCTCTGATGTTTGTGTTACCTTTCACTTGGAAGTTTATTTACCTGAACAGACCTGGCAGGTTCTGCAGTGAATAGATAAACTTTAGAAGACAGAGTTTTCTATTCCATGTAGTTGGTTTCAGTGCACATCCCTGTATCTGTTACATAGGTGCAAATTGTGAAATCGTGATAAATTTTGGAGGTCTAAATGAAACAACTCTACTCCCAGCAATTCCTGTAGCCCATGATTAGTTAGTTACCCCCTGAAACTTATAACTTGTTTATTCTACATTTTATAAAATCTGTTTTACTCTCTTTTAGAAAGAGATGTTATTGTTGCTAAGCTATGTAATCTCTTAGTAGTTTTTTAAAAAATAGAAATTAGGATATTTCTGAAAAATGAAACAATAGAAATAGTTATAAACATGGTAAATGGATGAGAAATCCTTGTTAATCTCAGTTTTAACTATTTATTTATATATTTTTTATTTTTGTAGGTTTGTAATTTTCATGGAGGAGTTTTCCAACCTATTCTAATCAAAATTAGAGAGCATAGGAAAATGAGTTCTCTTTTACCCATTCTTAAGTTTCAACAAGATGTGAAAAGAGCTTCTGTAAATTTTTATCTCTGTTTCTCCAAAGTAAAACCCTGAAATTACATTTTTCAACCCTAAGAATAAAATTCTTAATTCTTAGAGATATTATATTTTTAATTCATTAGTTATCTCTGCATGGGTTAGGATCTTAATTTGTTTATTTTTCCCTGGACCAAACACTGTCTTTGTGTTTCTCTGTGCCTTTCTCTCTTTCTCTCTTGTTGGCTGCGTCAGTCTTATACACCTGGGGCTTTCCATGGATTAGAAATGGCCCAGAACACATTACCTTCTTCTGACCCATGGAATGCTCCAAATCCCCTTTGATATGAAGACAGCAGCTGGTCTAGAATTGATGACCAGAATGGCCAACAGCCTGGGACAAATTTCCAAGGTCACTGAGGAGAGAATCATATCTGTTCAAACTTTGCTTAACTTGAGGCAGGGAGTTTCCAGATCAGTGGAGAATTTCCATTAGAGGTTGGAGATGAATCTTTATTTCTTTGGGGTAGTTTAGCCATTTGCCCATCAGAATATGTGTTTGTCATGAGACGTGAATGAAAGAAAATGAGTTGGGGACGCCAGAATATTATTCTTGTATTTCACTGGAACTATTTATGCTGAGCTGCTTTCACTTACTGCCTCCTGTGCTACCACCTGCCAGAAGCAGCCCGCCTCATCGGAGCGCCGTCTGGTATTGCTGGAGCATGAGGGTCTGGGCCTCCCTGCGAAGGTGCTGTATGTTGGCACTGCGGGCCAGCAACCCCTCATGCTTGAACGTAGTTGGCACCCACAGGATGAGCAGGAGTCATTTATTTTCTGGTCCAAGTATTCCAGCTAAACCATATCCATTTACTAGGAAATCACACAGGGATAGAAAAAAATGCAGTCTTTTCTGAAATAAATGTTTTTCTTTATTTAGGAAGTAATGTTTAATTTATTGGTGAGCTAGTGTAGGCCAAGTGTGTGTGCGTATGTGTGTGTGGTAATGTCAACTTTACCTTTCCTTCTATCACAAAGTATTTAATTGTATTTTGGATATGGAGTGACATGGACTTTGAAAGGCATCTTTCCAGTCTTTTGAGGTAAATTACCAGAAGGTAAAGAGAAAAACTGTAGGTGAGAAGTAAAATGGGTTTGTTGATAATTTTGACAACTCTCTCGGTTGAGGCTTGACAAACTCCAACCTCAGCAGCCAGCCTAGGGCAGTTTGGAAAGGTTAAAATATATTCATTTCCCCCCAAATTTGAATTCTTGAAAACAGAGAAAAAAATACTTCAAGTAAATGATCATTTACTTCTGCTATCACCTACTTGACTAAAACATCTGTATAAGAGTAAAATCTGTGATATTGTGATATTTGGTGTTTTCTAGCAAAAACAGTCATCTACTTACTGCGGAGGTGGTGGTTCATGACATAAAAGAAGACTTCTCGTTTTTCTGACATTCGATTCTATCACTCGGTCTCCTAAAGTTTTCTCTGCACAAGATGAAAAGACATTTATTCATTTGGAGAAGCTTGCTGTTATAACAAATAGACCAAGCATTACTAATAGAATGCACACAATAGAAGTTTATATCTCATTTCTATAAAGAGTCCAAGACAGATCCAGGCAAGTAGGGAAAGTCTGCTTCACACAGTAATTCTATGACCTCATCCGACAAGGACTCTTCTGGTTTCTGACGACTTTGTGGGTTTTCAATGTTCAACAGTGCAGGGGATCTCATATGAGAGGATTTGATGACTAGGCTTGGAGGTAGCACATTTCTAGTGAGTCACTTCTCACCTACTATTGGCTAGAACTTAGTCATGTGGTCACAACTCCAAGGGAGGCTGGGAAATGTAGTTTAGCTGTGTGTCCCAGCAGAAGAGATCTTCTCTGTGACATGGTCTTCATTCTCTAGTTTAGGAAGAACACTAGGACACAATCAACTGCAATATGAGGTGGAAAATTAAAGTTGAAATTCTACTTAAGAAATTTTCAGCAAGCACCAACCTTCAAAGTTTTCTGCTAGTACCAGGCAGAATGCAGAAGATGGAAAGATACTGGAGTTTACACTTTGGGAGGAAGGATACCATAGTTACATTTGTAGTGCTGGGATGAAAACTGTAGAGGAGGCCAGGCTATTTGAATAGTTTTCAGCTGAGTCCCAGATGTCCAACACAGTGCATGACATATATTAAAATTTAGTAAATATGTGATAAATAATAAATACATTTTTAAGTTGATAGATCATGCCTCACAGTCAAAGAAAAGGGTAGAAAAACATGCATTGTATTAAATTCTCTTTTGACACTAATATGACAACTACACAAACAAAGGCAACTAAAACCATTTAATAATGCTGATTTTTAAAATATTAACAAGGACACGGTTTTTCTTCTTTATAATAAGAACAAACTTTTCAGAAACTTGTTTCTACCTTTCATGCAAAATGAGACACTTCCAGAGGATGTACTATAATGAAGGCAAGCTATTCAGTATTTTCAGGCAATAACAGTCTTCTTTTATCATTCACCATATTAATAATATTTAAAGGACCCTCCAAAGACACACTTATTAGTAGACAAATGAGGTAATGAGAATTTCTTTTACTTGAGCATGGCTACATACTGGATTTATCGATCCAGTACGGGTCATTACCAACGTTGTAAGTGTTTCCAGAAGACTTCTGCCATCATTGCTAAGTTTTTATTAGCAATTCAAGTGTGAAAAATGTGAAAACAGATTTTTTTTTTTTGCCCAAGTCTACATCCCTCTTCTTATCCCATATTCTCATTGACCCCAGCTTTAAAACCCTCTTTGCATTTTGTAGATTCTGTGAGATGTTTACATTCTACTTTCTAAGCAAGAATTATCAGGTGTGTGGTACCATAACCCAATGCACTTAGGGTGCACAGTGTTTGAAATTGTGGGTGTCATTTGAATGAAGGAATAAGGATTAGGATTTGGGAACTTAAATCTAAATATTTCTTCAACAGATTGAATTTGTGTGATACCATTCAGTATTGATACACACACACACACACACACACACACCTTTCTGGGTGAGAAATATATTCAGTTTGGAGCTCAGGGTAAATTTTATTTCAAAGTGACTAAATTAAACCTTCAAATGACTGTTTTGGGAGTTTGATAAAAAGTACTCTCAATCATTAAGTGTTATCAGTAAAAGAATAACCATTTTAACTTTTCAAGCTAATTGAAGCCTTTCTGACTCTGTGTCTTTGTGTCTATTTTCGTTAGAAATTTTACCCTTCCACATCTTTGCCCACATCCTGTCTGTTGGGCTAGCTCCATGGCAAATGCCACTGCCTTCCCCAATGGCTTTCTGAATGTGATGTCTTCTTCTTTTAAATATTATTAAATCTTGTTTGATAGTAATTTACCTAATTCTACTCCACCCTATTACATTATTTGTGGATAGGCATTGTTTATTCATCATTTCGTTTCTCCCAGAATCCAATCACTGAGCCTGTGTTACAGTTGTGATGCAAATGTATATTCAAGTGATTGAAACAACAGGAATTGTATTTGAAATGGTGGACAGCTTTAAAAATTCAAAAACACAGACTTAGGGGGTTCTTTCATTAGTAAATCTAATTACAGGTTCTGGGTCAAGTTGCACTTATTGGGGTCAAAAGGTTGACTGTCCCTATTTGTATTGCTGAAAGAAAGATATGAAAGTGCACCAGGAGAGGACAGCTGGAGGTAGTAATACCAAGGCAATTCCAACCATACGCTAAAGAAAGAAGCAGTGGCTATAGACTGGTATTTCTAAAGCAACTCTAAGTATAAACTTGGGCAACGCACTTAAATTCTGTTTCACTTTCTTCATCTGTAAACAGAAAATAATGGTATTTAACTGAAAGAGTTGCTATGAGGAGAGAACGAGTTAATATTTTTGAAGTGTTTAGAAGGGTAGCTGATCTAGCTAATGCTCAGCTGCAATTAGTTCCACTATTCTTCATGCTTTTGGTATTTAAAAGCTTTATGAGAACACATGGAACTTTTTTCACTCAGAATTTAGCAGTACTTTTATATTTCTGAAGACTCATGCCCTTCAGTCTTAGGACATCTTTTTATATTCAGTAATAATTTCCTCTTCTCTCTTTCTCAATCTTCCAATATTGGATTCGCCAACATTGGAACTCTTGGATTGAGCTTTTAGTGGTAACTTTTCTCATATTTTCTTGTTTTATACTCAACATTATGAAAAAGTGTTTTTATTTTTTATGATTCATATTTTGAAATTTAAATTTCAGGGATCTTATTTTCCTTGTTCTTTATTCCTTTTTCACTGCAACTTATTTTGCTTTGCAGATGGTGTATCTTCCCTTCCCTGATTTAGTTCTATTTTCTCCAAGGTCTATTTTCTTTCTATTTGTTTAAATTTTGGTGTTTCTCTTTTCTTCTGCTGACTTCTGTCGTGTGTTTGGTCAGTCCGGTTGCCCTTGTATTTATAGCGTAGAAACAATTGCTGGTGCACGCTACTTCTATTGCTGTGTCGGTAAAACTGCTTTTCTCCAGTGCGTTTCTCCTCCATCGTGTGTTTTTCCAGATTCCTAAGTGGTGTATTATCTATCTTTCATGTCTTTAAAAAATTTTCATCCTTCGCTTTGACAATTAGATGTCTTTTTTGTTGTTGTGTAATAATTCAATAAACAACAATTTCTTCCTTAATTTTATTAGTGTTATTTTAAAAGTTTTCATAAACATTTTTGGTTCTGGTTCCACTATGGTGATATAAGCCCACCACAACCAGCTCCTCCAGCTGATTACAACTAAAACACAACAAAATGCAAAACCAACCACCTGTGAATTAGAAAACTAAACAAAAGGGGGAAGATTATGAATGGGAATCACACTTTGAGAAGTTAACTGCGAGGGGGTGAATTTCTTTTCGGCAGCTTTTCCTCAGGGCATGTCCTAGGCATGGATTAGAACAGCAGCACAGCCAGCTAAAGTACGAAAGAAACCCACTCTTTGGCCAGAAGAATCAGGGAAGAGAGTGGGGAATGGGCAGGAGGGAAGGAAGTGGAAGAGTGGGACCCCCAGCTTCTGTTTATGAAACCACACAACACTTAACCTAAGTCCTGAGTGACGCATACAGGAGACACGACCAAAGCAATATAGCAAAGGGCTAATGAACAGAAATAAGATTGGAAGCATTCTCACAAGTCTTGGACTTGTCCCTGGAGAGTGCTTATCTGAGTTGAACCCAAACCTATGGAGAAAAGGGCAAGAGAACTGAACTGAAATTTGAACTCTTGTGTACAGATGGTAAGGAAGAAAGCGTACTTTGAATCTACCCAAGTTGACTGCCTGTTAAAAGTGTGTGAGATAATTAAGACAACAATGAGATACCACTACACACCTAATAGAATGGAGCACTAACATCAGATACTGGCAAGAATACGGGACAACAAACATTTTTGTACATTGCTAGCAGGAATGCAGAATGATACAGCCTTTTGGGAGGACAGTTCAGGATTCCTTACGAAAGTAAACATACTCTTATCACACAGTCCATCAATTGTGCTGCTTGGTGTTTACCTAAAGGAGTTGAAAACTTACATCTACACAAAAGCCTGCATCCAGACGTTTATAGTAGCTTTATTTATAACTACCAAAAATTGGATGCAACCAAGGTGTCCTTAAGCAGGTGAATGGAGCAATAAACTGTGGTACGCCGAGACAATGGAATATTATTCAGTGCTAAAAAAAAAAGAAATGAATTGAGAAAATCATGAAAAGACATAGAGGAACCTTAAATGTATACTGATAAGTGAAAGAAGCCAATCTGAAAGGCTGCTTACTCTTTGATTTCAACCATATGACATTCTGGAAAAGCCAAAACCATGGTGATAGGAAAAAAAAAAATCAGTGGTTGCCAGGGGTTGGGGTAGGGTGAGTTTTAGTTTTCTATGGTCACTTTGACAAATTACCACAAATGTAGTGGCTTAAAGCAACACAAACCTATTATTTTACAGTTCTGTAGTTCAGAAGTGCAAAATGAGCGTCATTAGGCAACAGTCAAGGTGTGATCAGGACTGTATTGCTTCCTGGAGGCTGCCCGCAGCCCTGGACGCATGCTCCCTTTCCTCCACCTTCAGAACCAGTCGCGGTGTGAGGAGTCCTCACACGGCAGTGTTCTGAGCTCCGCTTTTGCTGCCCTCTTCTGTTTTTAAGGACCCTATGATAACATTGGACCAACCGCATAGTTCAGGGTAATCTTCCATTTTAAAGTTAGTGGATTAACAACCTTAATTTCATTTCCACACTTAATTCCTCTTTGCTATGTAAGGTAACATATTCACAGGTTCTAGACAGTACGATATGGACGACTTTAGAAGGATTATTCCATCTCCCACACCAAATATTTGGAAATTAGACAACGTAAGACACAGACTGGGAGAAATATTCTCAACAGACTGAAGGCTTAGAATGAGAATATATAGAGAACTAAAATATCGATAAGAAAAATACAAACATTTTATTTTTATTTTATTCTTTTAATGTTTATTGTATTTTTTCCATTACCATTTAGTCCCCTTACACTCCGCCCCCACTCAGCCTGCCCCCCAGCAGTCACCACACTGTTGTCACGTCCATGAGTCCTTCCTTTCTGCTCAATCCCTCCACCCCCTAACTTCCCCTGTCCCCACTAGCTGTCATCCTGCTCTCCATCTATGAGTCCGTGCTCATTTTCCTTGTTAGTTCCGTTTGTTCATTAGACACCACATAATGATTGAGATCATGTGGTATTGTCTTTCTCTGACTGGCTTATTTCACTTAGCATAATGTTCTCCAGGTCCATCCATGCTGTCCCAAAGGGTAAAATTTTCTTCTTTTTTATGGGTGACCAGTATTCCATTGTCCCATAGTTGTTTTATCCACTCATCTACTGATGGACGCTTGAACTACTTCTATATCTTGGTGATTGTAAATAATGCTGCAGTGAACACAGGAGTGCTTATGTTCTTTTGAATTAATGTTTTGGGTTCCTTTGGATATATTCCCAGAAGCGGGACTGCTGGGTCAAAAGGCAGATTCATTTTTAATTTTTTGACGTATCTCCATACTCCACAGTGGTCGCATCGCTCTGCATTCCCAACAGCAATGTAAAAGCATTGCCCTTTCCCCACATCCGCACTTGTTTGTTGATTTATTGATGATAGCCATTCTGATAGGTGTGCGATGACTCCTCATTGTGGTTTTAATGTGCATTTCTCTGATGATTAGTGATGTTAAACATCTTTTCATGTGCCTATTGGCCATCTGTATGTCCTCCTTAAAGAAATGTCTACTCAGGTCATTTGCCTATTTTTAAATTGGGTTGTTTGGTTTTTCAGTGTTGACTTTTGTAAGTTTTTTATAAATTTTGGCTATTAACCCCTTATCAGATGTAATGGCGAATATGTTCTCCCCTTCTGTGGGTTATCTCTTTATTTTGTTGATGTTTTTCTTTGCTGTGCAAAAACTTTTTAGTTTGATGTAGTCCTATTATTTATTTTTTCTTTTGTTTCCCTTGCCTGGGGAGATATATCTGATAAAATATTGCTATAAGCAATGTCTGAGATTTTGCTGCCTATGTTTTCTTCTAGGATGTCTTTGATCTATTTTGAATTTATTCTTGTGCGTGGTGTAAGAAGGTGGTCTACTTTCATTTCTCTCCACATACCTGTCCAGTTTTCCCAGCACCATTTACTGAATAAACTATCTTTAGCTCATTACATGGGCTTGCTTCTCCCTCTGTTGAATGTTAATTCACTATAAAGGTGTGGGTTTTTATATCACTACTGTGCTGCTTTGATTATTGTGACCTTATAATATAGTTTCATATTAGGCAAAGTGATTCCTCTGCAGCCAATGGTGGGAGGTAAGGGGGTGGAGGGATTGAGCAAAAAGGAGAAAGGACTCAGGGACATAAACAACGGTGTGGTGATTGTTGTGGGGAAGGGACAGTTAAGGGGACTAAATGGTAATAGAAAAAATATAATAAAAATTTTTTTTAAAAAGAAAGTAAAGCAGATATCTGTTCTATGAATCAGCCATTCTATTCTTAATATTTTCCAAAAAGAAACAAAAACATATGTCCACCCAAAAGTTTATACATAATTATTAGTAACAGCTCTATTTGTTATAAGATAAAATTGTAGAAAAGTAGACAAATGAAGGTGAAAGGATAAATCATGGCATAGACATACAATAGAATACTACTTAGTAACAGAAAGGGACAAACAGTTGATAAGCACAAAACATGGATACATTTCAGTCATTTTACTGAGTGAAAGGAGCAAGTTAAGAAAGAGAACAAACTGTATGAGTCCGTTTACATCAAATTCTAGAAAATGTGATGTAATGTATAATGACAGAAAGAAGGTAAATATTTGGAAAGTAGTAGAAGTAGGGATGAATTACAAAGAGGTATAAGGAAACTTTTGGGAAAGGAAATGTGTGTAGTATGGTGTCATGAGTATACATGGATGTCAGAAGTGATCAAATTACCCTTTTGAAAGAGGTGCAGTTTGTTTTACTTTGACCCTATCTCAGAAAGGTGGGAAGCGTTCCTCAGCTGATACTAATTCTGAAAGCAAATTGATTGCTTAACTTTGGGGGTGATGAGGCATTTGGTATTTTTTACTTTTCCTCTTCTTTACCTGGAATGTTCTTTCCTTTGCAATTTTCATCAATCAGTAACTAAAAAATTCCATACATCTGATTAAAGTCTTATTTTAGGAACTTTATATTCTAGTTCTGCTCCTTCGATGTCAACATTTTTCTAATATTATTTGTAATACTTCTCATCACTCACCATTAGTGGTGAGCATTTCTTTGGTTCCTGCATTAGTGTTTATAGCCTGTTCTGTTGAATCACAGCTTCTTCAATCATGCCATCCTCCAGTCACCTTTCAGTGACATGAATTATATGGAAAATAGTTTTGCAGCCAAGTGGTATATTTTCCAAGCATTGAAAAAATCTGGCTATGTTCTTTTTTTGGTTCATATATTAATCGCCCTTTGAAAAGGGAAGGGAAAAGAAAATACATTTAAATATCTACTATTTTTAAAGCACTTAAAAAAGCCATTATCTCATTTATTTTTTATATCAACCCTGTGATATAGTGTTACCTCTATTTTACAATAAGAAATAGTTAATGCTTGGAAACATGAAGTATTTTGCTCATACAGCTAGTAAATTAAAGAACAAGGGACATGAATTTAGCACTGGTAGTTGTACTTTGAAGGTCCTTCTCTTTCCTCTACATCACACTTCACCATGACGTGTTTTCATATGCAGAGGCCTCGTTGGTTGGTCCTTGCTCTCCTCAGGCCCTCTCAGCCTCAGACAGGAATGTCCATCCCGCTGACTCAGAAACACTCACAGGACCTCACCAAGGCAGGCAATCTGTTAGCAGCCTCTCAACTACAGGCTGGAATAATGATATCTATCATTTATTGAACATCTTCACTACTAGGCATAGTGCCAAGTGCTTTACTATTTAAGTACATAATTTTTATGATACAGATGAAAAAACTGAGGCTGCGTATTGTCACCTAGCTGGTAGGTGGTGAAGCAAGGATTAGCTGGCATGTCTCTCCAACTCCAAAGCCCATGTATGCCTTAACCACCATGTACCTCTGCCTTCAGAAAGTCAGTAGCTGGTGTCCTTCGGCATACCAGTGTCTTCCTAATCCAATTCTTCAGTTATTCTTCATTGTGTTGGTTTATAAAATTTGTTTGAATCTCTACATTGGCTTTCCAATTAGCTCTTTTTTTCCTTCTTTAAAAAAATTTTATTGACTTTAATGGGGTGACATTGGTTAATAAGATTATATAGGTTTCAGGTGTCCAATTCTACAATACATCATCTGTATATTGTATTATGTGTTCACCACACCAAATCATCTGATTAGCTCCTAATTCCTCCTGTTGAGATTGGAACTTCCCTGAATTTCAGCTCCTTTTGTGGGATGTAATGTCTGACCTTCCTCGAACATCCCAGCTGTGGTGTCAGCGCCCTCAGAACACTCCAGTTTCTGACTGACATTGAATTACTTAAGAAGATTCGAGAGCAAGGAGAAAGAAGGAACAGGGCTGAAGAGTTTCTAATATTGTCTTTCCCTTATTCACTTTGAGTCATTTTCCTCTTGTTAAGTAATTTCCATGAACATGAGAAGAAAGGGTCTCTGTTGTATGAACAAAACCCATTAATTGAGAGTGAACTCTGATGCGTGTTTGTAATAACAAAACTTTATTGCAAGGGAACAATCAGGATCACCTGTGGAGTAGGAGGAAGTCGTATTTTCCTCTCTGGTTGATATGTCTGAAGACATATCCATGAGCTCTAAAATAAAAATAGGTGTATTTCTATTTTATTTTATATTATTCCTTCACTCATCTTTTATATTTTATGTGTTTGGTAAGTTTAATTTTTCTCTAACTCCAGGTTATCAGCTGCAGATGCTTAAAAAACATATCTTTACTACATCTACATTACTTCTGTAGATGTGCACCAGTGTTGGTGAAATCTGTTGATCATCAAGTATGCATCTTCACCAGGGAGTAGTTGTTTTACTTGCCAGGGTAGATTGGTAAATTCCTCGTCTTTGTAATATGGACAATTTATAGAAGCCCTCATTTAGAACCTTCCTGCAAGATGTTATTACCCTTTATTAATTAAATGGATAGGGAAAATAACAACTGGAAGATATCACGAATGTCCGTGAAAGTGAAAAGTCCTTTATTTATCTTTCAATAAACAAATATTTGTTGATTAATATTTAGTAGTGGTTTTTATTGGTTTATGAATTCAGATGATTTTAGGTAATGTCATCATATTCTGTCCTTAACATTTATTCTTCAGGAAGAAGCAGGACAACATTTCTTGAGCACAGTTCCAGGTGAATTATGTTGTGCATTTCAGGTACTTCTCAGTACTTAGTCACACCTCAAATTTTCATAGCCTCAAGTAATAGTCATAAATCTCAAGATTTTAAGAATGATTTTCTCTAAAATCAGACCTCTTTATTTTGTATATGCCATTTTCCAAATCACTATGCATAGTTAGCTAGGAAGAAGATGATGTGACACTATGTAAATAGTTAGATCACTGTTTTTTTTTATTTAAAAAGTGATATTTTGGATAGATGGACCGATATTCTACATCAAAATTATCCATTATAAGATGGAGTTAAATAATTGAGGATCTGAATACAAGATAAACACACCATTTTTCTAGTTTGTTCTTGTATTCTTACTGTATATACTTCTACATAGCATTCACGACATTAAAATTTATTGATTTTTTGGTCTAATTTTCCAGAATGTGAATTCCTTAAAGATTCTCAAGACTGTTTGGATAACTGCTTTATCCCCAAAGCCTAACTCAATAAGTATTTATTCAATGAATCACTTTAAAAGAACTCTCCTTACTAGGAAAATAATTATAAATATTTAAACAATACCTTATTGCTAGTTTTTAAAGTAATCTCTCAACAGATTTAGTGAAAGTGACAATATTGTTGAATAAATTATGCTATTCAGCTTTAATTTTCCTATTCCTGGTTCTGTTTTCTTTTTGGAAGTTTGTACACTGATTTGGTATGCTTTTCCACAAAATCCAACATTTTGTTAATTTTTGTAAGAAAAAATTTTAGAGCATGGTTAAAATTTGAATAAAGCAATAAAAACATGCATAAAGTATGTATTTTATCTAAGAACCCAGCCTATGAATAATGATTTTCCTATAATGTATTTGTTTCAGCTCTCATGTTTGGAAATTTTATAAAATTATTTATTTGCTCTGTATGTTACTTTGCCATTGACACTATAACCAATGACCACGAACTTGGTGACTTAAAACAACACAGCCTTATTCTCATACAGCTCTGGAGGTGCATAGTCCAAAATCAGGTTCACTGGGCTAAAGTCAAGGTGTTACGAGGCTGGTTCCTTCTGGTGCCTCCAGGGAAGAATCCATTCCCTGCCTCTTCCAGCTTCTAGCCTACACTTCTTGCCTCCTGTCATCCTTCCTTCAAAGCCAGCATCTTGCTCCTGTCATCTCATTGCGCTCTTCTGTAGTCAAATCTCCCTCTGCCTTCTCTTACAAGAAAACTTGGGATTACCTTTACAGCTCATTCAGATAATCCAGGATAGTGTCCCTATCTCAAGACACTTCATTTACCACTCTTCTGGAAGAGCCAAGTCCGAGGTGTAGGTGAGGAAGGAGACCTGGGGTACCCCAAGAACAAGGTCAGTCTCTTGACGTGGCCTCTCACTGTCAACAATAGCAGTGGATTTTTGTATGCTTGGGGGTCATGAAGGACGAAACAAACAAGATTAAATCAAGCACAAGAGCCTTGATGCAATCAAGAGCATGGGAAACAGATGCAAGAAACTGCTTCTGGTGTGACACAGCATACTGTTTTATGACAAACGCTTTTTTTTTTTAAATGATTGGAATGATGTGCTAGAAAATCAACCCCACCAAGAACTGAACTAGGAGCCATAAAGCTCTTAGGAAATATGAAAAGGCATTTGAAGTTTCATTGAACATTTTATCTCAACCCAAGTTTCCCCTAATTGTCTCTCAGTTTTCCAAGGAAAAGGCTGAAAGTTGTAATAAAAAATTTTAGCCACATATTAACATCAAAGTACCCTTCATTAGAGTATTGTAACCCAGCAGTTGTAGTATTAGAATGGAGTATGATGTTCACTTATAGCACTACGGATGTGATATTCTGGTTCTGTAAAATAAATAAATAAATAAATACATACATATATTTTTTAAAAAGATCCTTAATTTAATAATACCTGCAAAGTCTTTTTTTTTTTTGCCATATAAAGTAACATTCACAGGTTCCAGGAATGAGGACCTAGATATTTTGAGGGGCCATTATACAGCCTACCTTATCCTTCCTTATTAATTAAAGTTCTGTACTGAATATGTAATGCTCTTATAATAAAAATGTTCTAAAATAGGTACTAAAACTTGTGCTTTCATTGATGTGATTCACTCCTTTGTGTTGTAGAGAATGAAAACATTTTACTGAAAACATGCTAACTTATATTTTCACAGAAAATACAAATTTTTATCAAGCTGAGATCTCCAAAATATCCTGAATCTCTTTCTTAGCAGTGGTATTATTAAAGATTGTGAAAGATCAAAGGGTTGGAGATGCAATTAGTTTGGTTAGTACATTCTTCACACCCCAGAAAATAGCAACTAAAATTGGCATTATTTATTTCATTCTTCTGACACTTCTCCCCTTCCGTTATCTATTTTATTCATGGAAAATGAAAATGTTAAAACCAAAAACCATATGTTCACTCAATTTCACATTCCTGTTTGGAGATGCATTGTTCTTAATATGCCACACCCTCTAAGATGTCCATCTATGTCTTTCATAGGCTGGCTTTGAGTCTCCGAAGAGCTCTATCCACTCTCTCCTTCACTGATAGTACTTTCTTAGACCTTCAGGTGTACCTTCAGAACACAGTTCTGGCATCACTATCTCCGGGCAGTATCTGTGAGCCCTTCCCACTGGACCTCGACAGGCCCAACTCTGTACCTATCATATTACTTATCCTCCTAAATCGCAACTTTATTTTATTGTTTTCTCCTTTCCTCCAGGTGTGAGCTCCATAGGGTGGGGACTGTGCCTTTCAGATTGTGATACCTGACATTCTGCCGAGCACAGAGCAGATGTTCAGTAAATGTGCGTAAACAAGTAAAGGCTCACTTAATAATTGTGTGCTAGTTGACTAAAGTTTTATTTATCAATGAGTTTACTAATTTCACTAACTTTTCTAACATTGCAACTATTGACACATGCACATTCTGTGCAAAGTATAGTAAGGAAATGGAAGTTGCTCATTTATCAGTGTTGATAAAAACATAATTATACAAAATATTTTATGGATTTTGGGGATGGGATCATATGGATTAAATCATACATTGGTACATGAATTTGTGGTTTTGGCCCCAAAGATAGTCAAGGTAGAACAAATATGTGTCAATATCCCTCTAAAAACAGTGTCAGTGGATCATATAGGTTCTACCTAAGAACTCCGACAAAGAAACTATTTTTACATAACAGTATCACAGTTACATCTGCTATTACACATACCTGAACAAAAGTTTATTTCCAGTTGAAACAGTTGTTGTTTAATACTTTGGTAGCTAAACAAATAAATATATTCTTAAAGTGATCCTTGTAGAATCTCAGAATATTGAGACTGTGAAGGACTGTGGAAATCATTGATTTTACTGTGTTAATTTTAAGATGAGAACACGCATGCTTACAGAGATATTGATTTGCCCTAAATCATAGAGTGACACCTGGGACTAGAATCCAACCCTCCTGCCTAATTAGTTTATTGCTATCTCTGTTATACCACACTAAAGAAATTTAAACATAGTTTTCAAAAGTTATTTGGTCATCCAGGATTCTAAACCAGATATATAATTTGCATTTTCCTCCACCTTGTGGTAAGAAGCAGTAAAAAGATTGGGATCACACAATTTGGGTATCATGATGGAGGTTCTCTGTTGCCCCCCACAGAATTCACTCTAGCTAACTGAGGCAGAAAGGAAGAAAGTCCTCAAAACATTGCAGAAGGGCATCCTTAAGGCAACTGCTGCCCCTGCCGTGGATAGGGGGTTGCAGAAACAGGAAGCCACATCTATCCTGAAAGGAAGTTGCCAAATTAGAAGAACACTCAGGAAATCAGAATGTTGCAACCAAGACTGCTGGCTCTAAAATCCGGATGCTTCTGTCACAAACTGGTGTCCCCCAAATGCATGTCCTGTACCCTGTCTCTCTCTTCATGCAACTTCAGTCTCAATGAGAGTCTCACATAAGTGCATCAGAACAGCAGTATCTAAATCATATGCAGAGCCCTGGGAAACGGTGTTTTTAACACAAGAGGGAGGCCCACTAGAAGGACTCAGAATGACTGGCGAGTGAGCCAATCCCCAACATACATAACATTAGTTTTAATCTTGAATGATCATGGGGCAAATTTAACCTCTCTAAGCCCCAAGTAAGACAATGGATGTAAAAGCAGTTTGTTATAAAGAGATGTAAAATGTTGGTCATTTAGTGTTATTCTTCATGCCATTTGTCCCTCCCTGCTCTTCCTACTTCTGTTTAGCCGATGTGGTGTGCTAGCAGGATGCCATACAACTATCTTACTAGAATATTACCCTTTTATTCAATCCCTGAATATATCTGCCCATGAAAATAGAACCAAAGGGAATGGGGAATATGATATCTTTAGCTTGGACTTATTTCCATGGCTAAGTTTAGAAAAGTGTTTTAATGAGTCTTCTTGTTAGCAGGCTAAAGCTTAATGCCATTTGGCTTTCCCTGAAGACTCTTCTAAAATTATTCCTGATTTTGAGACTTATTTTACTTTAAAGTAAGCTGGCATGCGCCAAGTCTTCAGCTGGTTCATTAATTGCCTGGTGAGGAATAAGTGACCTTAGAAAACTCACTGGTGCCCTGTGCCAAAATTGTGGCCTATTAAAAACACTTTAAAACCACATTGAGAATCTAATTTTCTGGCCTGAGAAAACTTACCCTCCATTTAGACACTCACCATTTTCCAGTGGTCTGGGTTGTTTTATACCCTCTCCGACAGTTTATGTTGATCTAAAGTTACTACTTTTTTTTTTTTTCACCTGTCTTCCACCCCTTTTCATAATCTTTACCATGACCACCCTTCAATTGTTTTCATTTCCAGGGCTATATAAATAAAAATATAAAGTACATTTCTACATATACTCTTCAAGTTCTCTTGGGTAATGAGTCATCACTATTGTGGGTGAGAAAAATGATCACTGATTCCTTTTGTGGGGAAAACATGACACAAATTAATTTTCACTATTGGCAGGTATTCATACTTACACATGCCTGTGTAAAATAATATTTCTTGCCATTTGAAAAATGAATTCAACATTATCATTTGTAAACATTGCTTATAAGGATTATAAAGTTTTCTAGAAAATGTAGGTTATCTCAACTGTCACAGCACAGTGATAATCTGAACTCTTTCTCATGGTGCTCAGGTCCGTGAGCAACCTCCCTGGACTTCCCACTTCTCTTTGTAGAACACGAGATGAGTCTTATCTCTGACATCCCAACATTCTGTGAGTTCATGAATGTCTAGCTACTCAGTTAAAAGTGCCGACTCTTGTCTCCCTCACTGATCTATCCCTAAATAAAAATATTAGGAGATTGGACTAAAAGGACACGACTAAATTCTCTTCCTGTACTAATAGATTTTAAGATTAAAAAAAAAAAAGACCCTTAAGGGTTGTCTTTCTTTACACAATCAGAGCTAAAGGGGGACAGGGCTGTTAAGAGGTAAGAGTGGAATTATTTGGGGGCCTTACATTTCCTTGAAGGAACTAAGAGGACATACGTCACCAGAACCGTGTCTGTCAGTGGGAAAGTTTCATGTCTCCCTTCAGGCTGGTTGCTCTTCGTGAGCAGTTACATATTCAAATGAATCTGTCAGGGACAAGAGTCTGGTGCTTGAGTTCCTGCTCGGCCCGATGACATTGATTTGTGAGCATAATGCTCGGCTGCGGGATGTGTGACAGATAAATTTTATCAAAATTAAAGCACAATTAAACATTTCATCTTCCTAATTACTGGCTGTAGATTCAGCCTGATGACCATGTGCTGTAAGAAATCAGCGACCATTACACATTTTAATGGAGCACAGCTGTCTTACAGCTTGGTAATATTTGCACAGTGCCACAGAACTGTAATTTATGATAAAAAGAAAAAATGGGTATTGGTGCTTTTTTGCCAAAATAGATTAAGGATTCATATACTTTAATGAGATTTGGACCTAGTCTTGGATTATCGTTATAAATGATTTATGTGCATGTTGGTGGACTCCCGTAGTTCGGAGTTGATTTGTGTTTTGGTCTACCAACATGTAATTCCATCTCTATTCTTGAGCCAATATCTATCACTTTCTCCCCCTCTCTCCTATCTTTTGCATCTTCCATTTCTTTTGCCTTTCGCAAAGGACAGATGGGAAGGTAGACAAAGCGAAAACACAGGGGCAGGAAGGACCTTGTTGAAAACGACCGTAGTTTCTTTATTTTTTTGATTAAATGTATCTGAGTGAAATTAGTTCACAGGGTCATACTGGTTTTGGGTGCACATTTCTGTGACACGTGACCTATACATTGCGTTGTGTGCCCGTCTCCCAAAGCCAGATTATCTTCTGTCACTTTATATTTTGCCCCCTTTACCCTTTGGGGAGCAAGTTTAGGAAAGGGTGGAGGTGTGTGGCAGCTTGTGAACCTCCTGTCACCGGTCCTGCCTTAGGTGCTGCCATGAAAATCCACGTCCATGGGGGCAGAGCAGCCGATGGGCCCACAGGACCAAGCTCGACTGTAGAATAGACCTCTGCCCTTTTGAGAAGAGGGTGACTGACAATTAAACTCTCCTCCTCTGTTTATTTATTTGTAAAAGGAGGGGAGACTCATATCTCCCTCCCTTACTGGGATTCATCCTCATCATAGGATGATGAGCGATTATTTATAATCATAAAAAGCACCGTGGCAGAGCTACTTCTCCTTACTACTGCCGCTGCAAGCACTCCCAGGCTATGACTTTGGCATTACTTTCTTGTTAACTACTGTTGGTATATTTTTCTTTATCACCATTCTCACTGGAAAACACTCGAAAGTGTGTTTGTGAATAAATTCCTCTCAACAAGTTGGTCACCAGGAGGGTCATGAGTAGTCAAAAACTCTACACGGAAATTATATGTGAACTGTTTGCTCCTGGTGCATGGGTTTTGTGAAAAATTGGAGATTAAATGTAAATTGTTATATCTGATCAGTATTTATCATGATGATGATGATGATATTTGTCCAGGCAACTTGGTGGCATAATTTCCAATCCTCTTTATATGCACAGGATGCATATATGTTCAGAAATATTTCCTTTCAGAAAGCACGCTGTGGATGAGAGAAAAAGGCGAGATACCAGAATCTAGACAAATCTGCTCAATTTAGGTGTTAACTTGCCTACTGAAAACAGAGAACATATCCTAATGAATTCAGAAGGCCTAAATATATATATGTAACAGGGAAAGAAGCGCTCATCTTTTTATCATCCCGATCTTCTCCAGGCTTGATTTATTTCAGCACTCATATGCTGGAATGTTTCATACTGTACCAGGTTGCATATGCTTGCACACTAATTCTCAATTGCCGTATGCAGTTTGTGACAACCATCTGCTTCGACCTCCCTTTGAGTTCTTTCTCCCACTCAGCCCAGCTGAAGTAAAAATATGGACAGAAACAACTTCTGCAGGGAAATGCAAAAGTTAACGAGAGAGTTAAAGTTATATTGTGTATCTGCCTTTCGCATGGATGTGCTCCTGCAACTTATGCTCCACTTATCAAATATTTCTGAAGTGCAAAGCCTGACACTTAGCAGAAGCTGTAAAAAATGCCATGTTTCCTCTGACAGTCTTGGCTTGGGAGGCAAGGTAATAATAAAATATGTACATCTAGTGCACATGCTGACGCTAGAGCCCGCTAGTACCGCTCCAGCAACCTAGACGTACTGTAGGTAGCACCTTGTCACAAACCAGAGGGTGAAGGGGCTGTGGGGGAGAAGGAGGAGAGGAGTGAGCATATTTGAAAATGCCTGAACAAAAATCAACAACATATTTTGGAACTGGACTTGAAAAGGACATATATTTCCTAAAAATTATTAAGTTAGACTATAGGAGAAAGAACCTCTATAATTATGGAGCTCAGGACACAGATCTTTTTGTAGGGACCATGAAAAGTGAAAACAAGGAAAGGTGTCTGAGAATATTAAAAACAGATGTTAAGTTGGTGTATCTGTGTCTGAGAGAAACATTTGCAAAAAAAGAGTGATCGAGTTAGAACACATACCACTATTATGAATGTGGTTGTATTTATTGTACTTCATCAAATCAAAGGCACCACCAACTGTATCAGGCCTGATCTCATGAATGCTATATGTGAAAAAATCACGTCTTAAAATCAGTGAGAAGTTCTCTCTCTCTTTCTATCTCTAGCTCCTCTGAAGCTAATCAAAGTACAGTATCTAGACCTTTTATACCATGACCATGTATCTAACTATAAGAACAAAAGAAAAATTACTTTGGGACTATAAGAAAAGTGGATGGTGTGGGAAATTTATGGGAGAAGAAGGATGAGAAATGGCAAAAGAAAAAAAATGGATATATAGGGAGAAGAGCCAAAGAGCAATCTGAAGTAATACTGTTATACAAATATTCAGAAGACAGCTATCATAGTCTCTGTCTTCCAAAACTATTAATATTTGTACAGGAAAAGCACAAAGTGAGAACATGAAATGGAAAAGAAAAATAAATGTCCTGAATATAGCACTGATGCATTTCAGATGGAATGAAATATAAAGCCTGGTGAATCATTACTAAAATGGGCAAAATACAAGTTCAGTGTGTTCTCTTGGAGTGAACCACCAGGTTCTGTCTAATTATAATCGATTGCTTCTGAAAACCACAAGCCATACAATTATTCTGAGTTGTATTTTACCTTTTCCTTTAAACTTAAGTGGTTTATCAGAAGAATTTCAGTATACATATATCAGAATCGGATTGTGTGGGTAGGATATATTACCCATTGAGGAAATTTTAAAATTCTTTAAAGAAATTCTTTAAAGAAAGGTAATAGTTAATGATCAATTATGTAATGCTTTAGACATGGGCTTTGGAATTAGGCTGGGTTAAAATTCAACTAGAGTTCTGACTGGCATGTATTAGCTTATGAACTTAACCTCTGGCTCTCTATTTGTAAAATGACTGAAAAGAGCACTTGCTGTTTTTAGGATAAAGTAAGAGAGTATATGTAAGTCACCTAGCACACCTTTTAGTACATAATAAATGCTCAAGAAGCCCTGGCTGGTGGGGCTCAGTGGATTGAGCGCTGGCCTGTGAGCCAAAGGGTCACTGGTTCGATTCCCAGTCAGGTCATATGCTTGTGTTGCAGGCCAGGTCCCCAGTTGTGGGGGTGTGTGTGAAAGGCAACCGTACATTGCTGTTTCTCTCCCTCTCTTTCTTCCTCCCTTCCCCTCTGTCTAAAAATAAATAAAATCTTAAAAAAAAATAAATGCTCAAGAAATGATAGTTACTCCTATTATTGTCAAAAGTCTATAGGGAACAAATGGAAAATGCTTCACGTGGCGTGGGCAGGGAAGTGCTGAGAAATGACCAAGGACAGTTCGTGGGATGGGGTACTGAGTTCTTTCACAGGCTGGTGGGGACGTCAGATGTTAAATTTGGTTATTCCAGAAACTGTGATCTTTTGTCATCATGTGATGGTGAAGCTTAGATATCAGGATTACACATGCCATTGATTCTTCTGCAAATACTCTATAAAATCATAGCACATGGTTCCATTCCTGAGAGTATAATTGCTTTTCTACCAAACTGAACTGGTTTATCTCATGAAAGCCAAGCGCTTTCCAATGAAAATGGTTTGACCAAGGAAGTACAAACACATCCACACATACATAGGGCACATGTATTTTACAACATTAAAAAAAAACAAAACTCTTTTGGAATTTGGATTTTCAAAGGCAGTCTCTGTTTTGTTTTTCTTAGCGTTCTCTAGAAATTGAAAGACTTCATTGCCTTTGCCTTCACTTCCTTTTTCAGCTAGCTGGTTTCTAATTTGATTTGCATTTTTCGCAGCAGAATTTTTAGACGCCAGATGCCTAAAACATACAGGTTAAAAGCAGGTCAGTTTTAGTATAAGACTATCATTTTACAGTTTAGTGACTATATTTACAAATTTGATAGTAACAAGCCTGTTGACAGTTGACACAAGCACAGTAAAATTATTATCCTTAACAAATAGTTTGGTACAAAAATGCTTTTTTAGACCCTCTGCACCTATCGGTCACTGATAGGAGCCCTGCCCCTGACAGTAGGGGTTTGTGAAAGTTTGTGAAGTAGAGGAAGAGGAGCTGTAGCTCGGGGCTCTTGCTAATGACTGCAGAATCCTCACTGCAGCCAAGGCTGGCAAAGTCCACAAGACACAGCAGGGCTTAAATAGCTCACTGCTAGTCCTAGCAGGGTTCTTGTCAGTCAAACATATTCACTGCATACCTATCGTGTGCGGGATGTGTGGTTTCACTTGCCAATTTAGCACCGAGAGGTTGGTTTAGCTCTCTTTATCTTTATGACCTGCAGACTGGTAACAGCATTTCTAGCAGTGTGTTCATTTTAAGAATAATTTATTCCAATAAAACAAGGTGGATGTTCCCTAGATAATGCCACCATATGCCCTGAATTTTCTGGGATAATCCTGATTTCATGTAATTTTATTTCCATTCCAATAAAGGCAGTTAGTGAAATACATAATGAAGTGTAATTTCAATTTTTATATTATTTTGAGATTTCATATAATAAATTGGCATTTCAGAAAAAATGTTTTTCTAGTTTGGAAAATGTGGCTACTAGGGAGGCCACTGGTGTTTCTTATACAGACATGTTATTTTTACTTACATAAAACCATGTTATTTTAGGAAGGCGTGCTAGCATCTATGTCCACCTGTAACTTCATTGACTTAGCCTTTCTATCTCCTCATCGAGGGCCACTGAAGGTTACATTCTGATACAGTCTTGGATCTTGTAATTGTCAGGAACCTTTAAGTTTCAAGTAATAGCGACCCCAGTTCAAACTGAAATAAACAACAGAGGAAATTTATTAGGTCGCATCCTTGAACATGCAAATCAGGGCTGGCTGTAATTGAGATTTAACATGGAAACCTGAGTGGTATTGTCAATGACTGATTTAACCTCAGTTTCTCAGTCCTTCATGTTGACGCCACTCTCAGCCGTCACTTCCCTCACGGTCTCAAAACGGCCCCAGTGGCTCTAGGTCTTAGATCTTCTCACCTCATTAGTAATGGAAAGAAAGGTTTCTTTTGATAACCTCTGTTGGAAAGGGACGCTGTTCATTCCCAGACACTGCAGCAAACATTTTCTCTGCTTCATTGGCTCTACTTGGGTTCTGACCTGTCCTCAATCAATTACTTGGTTAGAGAGATGGGATTCACCAGTAGGTTTAAGCCAATCAGGTTCCATTTTAATATTTATAGCTGAGGTCAATTGTATTATGCCATGTCATGTGATTAAAAATGTTTTCTCCAAAGCAAATTTGGGCTCTGTTACCAGAAGACGTGGGAGATTCTGGAAAGGATAAAATAACAAATGTTTGCTATTAAGTCTCCATGTTTGTGTATACCTTTAAAACACAATTCCTTAGAATTAAAAAAAAAATGCAGTGTAAAAACCATCACATCTTGTTATCTGTAGTGTTGAGTGGTCAGCCAGACTGACACACTAGCTGAAAGTTTCTTTCTCAAAGACCAAGCACATAGCTTATAAGATTCAATTTTATACCCGAGCCAAAGTGCTACACAGAGGTCTTCTCAAATAAATGGTCAAAATGACAAATGTTAAATTCCAAGTGGGCAGAACAAAGAAGTATAAGAATATCATCATTCCTTTTAAAAAGCATGGGAATTATGAGGATTCTAGAGGCCCTGACATCACTGAACAGAGAGAAACATTCTAGAATTATGGATCTAAGATGGTATAAACCCTTAATATGGTATCTTTCATATTGGCCCATTATGAGTGCCTCCTGAGGGAGCTTGTTTAAAACACTGAAGCTAGGGTTCCACCCCAAACCTTCTGAATCAATATCTCCATGAGAAGAGTCTGATAACCTGTATTTTAAAAAAAGACCCATTTTTTTTGGATTCAATACAATCCCTGTTAAAATACCAATGATATATTTCACAGATATAGAACAAACACTTCAAAAATTTATGTGGAATCATAAATGACCCCAAATAGCTGCAACAATGTTGAGAAAGAAGAACAAAGTAGGAGGGATCACAATACCTGGCATTAAACTATATTATAAGGCTACTGTAATCAAAACAGTCTGGCACTGGCATAAGAACAGACACATAAATCAATGGAACAGAATAGAGAGCCTAGAAATAAACCCATGTATATGTGGTCAATTAATATTTGACAGAGGGGTAGAAGCATAAAATGGAGTAAAAATAGTCTCTTTAACAAATGGTGTTGGGAGATCTGGACAGCTAATGTAAAAAAATGAAATTCGACCACCAACTTACACCACACCCAAAAATCAACTCAAGATGGATAAAAGACTTAAATATAAGTCACGACACCATAAAAGTCCTAGAGGAGAACATAGGCAGGAAAATCTCAGATATTGGATGCAGTAATATTTTCACCAACATGTCCCCTAGAGCAAGGGACATAAAGGAAAGAATAAGCAAATGGGACTTCATCAAGATAAGAAGCTCCTGCATAGCTAAAGAAAACATCAGCAAACTGAAAAGGGAACCAACTGTATGGGAAAATATATTTGTCAATGATACCTTAGATGAGGGTTTGATCTACAAAATATCTAAAGAACTCACACGACTCCACTCCAGGAAGACAAAAATCCAATTAAAAAATGGGCAAAGAACCTCAATGAACACTTCTCCAAGGAGTATATACACAGGGCCCAGAGGCACACAAAAGGATGTTCAGCATCACTAGCCATCAGAGAGATGCAAATTAAAACCACAATAAGATACCACTTCACACCAGCCAGAATGACCATCATAAACAAATCAATAAACAACAAGTGCTGGAGAGGATGTGGAGAAAAGGGAACCCTAGTATACTTGCTGGGAATGCAAACTGGTGCAGCCACTGTGGAAAAACAGTTTGGAATTTCCTCAAAAAACTAAAAATGCCACTTCCTTTTGACCCAGAAATTCCACTGCTGGGATTATACCTTAAGAATGCTGAAACACCAATTCAAAAGAACCTATGCAGCCCAGTGTTCATAGCAGTACATTTTACAATAGCCAAGAATTGGAAGCAACCTAAGTGCCCAACAGTTAATGAGTGGATCAAAGAGCTACGGTACATTTACATAATGGAATACTACACAGCAGCAAGCAAGAAAGAGCTACTACCCTTCACAACAGCATGGGTGAGACTGGAGAGCATTATGCTATGTGAAATAAACCCGGCGGTGAAAGACAGATACCATATGATCTCGCCTATAAGTGGAACCTAATGAACAAAATAAACAAGCAAGCAAAATATAACCAGCAACAATGAAATAAAAAACAAACTGACAATAACCAGAGGGGAGGAGGGTGGGGGATGACAGGGGAAAGGGAGGGGAAGGGTCATCAAGGAACATGCATAAAGGACCCACTGACAAAGCCTAATAAGGGAAGGATTGGGAGTGGGAGGTGGGGAGGGGAAGGGTTGGGGAAAGTGATGGTGGGAAAATGTTGACCAAAAAAAAAAATAATAATAATAATAGGGGGAGGCTAAGAATACTATAGGAAATTGAGAAGTCAAAGCACTGATATGTACAACCAATAAACATGAACTAAGAGGTGTGGGGATGATGGGTTGGGGTGCAGGGTGGAGGGGATAAAGGGGAGAAAAAAATGAGACAACTGTAATAGCATAATCAATAAATATACCAAAAAAAACCCCATGCAAATTAGAAAAACATTGACTTATGCTACATCTCCTACTTATTGACTAAAAGTCGCATGAATTTATGCAGAACTGGAAAGGTGTCACTTGGAATTGCCTCCTTCATTTATTTATTCAAGAAATATTTATTTTATATTTATTCTGTTCTAGCCACTATGCTTCTAGGCAGTAGAGATACAAAGACTAGTCATATATAGCCTCTGATTTCATGGAATTTATGGTGTTGCAGGGAACACATTAAATAAATAAGATATACAGATATATGATTGCAACTGTGATACTTACTACAAAAACAAATATAGGATGCTAAAAGTATGAGTAGGAGACTGAGCATCATGGCAATATCTTTAACTAGTTATCCATTGGTCAGTCCAAGCATGTGATACAATTGGATCTCTAGTAGTAGAAGATGAATATTAGGATAAGTGCAAGATAGACCACACTCCATTGCAGCATGACTGGAGAAGTAAATTAGCCCAGATAGTGTAAATTTAAGAACATCACAGAACGAGATCTTGGAATAACAATTTCATCAGTAGTGTCTTTTCTTTATATAGCTCCATACTTAATCTTTATTTAAATTGAGAGCTAAAGCTATTTTGTGGTTTCAAAGACCATATTCCTAGAACTAAAGAATTGATTCTTTTACTATCTTTAGCATTTACAATGACAGAGTTGAGCTTGTGTACATAGACATGAATTTGGGGGCCATATGTTGTAAACAAGCTTTGCAACTACTGCTATTTAGTCAAGTAGATCAAATTTTCCTTTGTTACCTTTTCATGTAACATTTGAATATCACATAAAATCAAAGCAGGAGAACTTTTGTCACTTACATTCACAAGAATTGGTGACTTTCTACTCTACTTTTTTCTATTATTACTGTTTTAGCGTGATAATTTAATAGTGAGTGAAACAGTGCTATTATAGTGCTTATTTTGTAAATATGACAATGTTCAGATATATCACGAATCTTCATTTTAAATACCAAAGTCCTGAGGTTTATATATGCAAATAATAATAGAGTAGAAATGAATATTTTGACTTTCTGAATATACTTTCAGGTCTCAAGTTGGTATAGAAATTTGAATTCTATTAATTGTACTGAGTTGAGATTGAAAGATGGTTTGTAAAAATGCTATGTCTAAGGCAATGAATTAAAAAATCAGATGATTCTTTATAACATATAGATAAACATCTATGGTGTTTACATTTCAGGTTGATCATCCAGTACAAAATATTCTCATCTCACTAACATCTAGGATTTTAAGCTTGTATTATTCTTGTTGCAAATCAGCTTCTTGTTTTCCTCTGAAATAGTTTATTATGTAATATATTATTTAACTTGGACAGGGTTTTTTTTTTTCGTTTTTTTTTAAAGAAAACTATCATATCTGTAAGATGCTGCTCAGAGGCTGAATTACACTGATAAATATTGCCATGATTTCTTGGCATCTTTTTTTTTAAAAGATTTTATTTACTTATGTATTTTTAGAGAGAGAGGAAGGGAAGGAGAAAGAAACAGACAGAAACATCATTGATGTGACCGATTGCACCTTACCTGCCCACAAACCAAGGACCTGGCCCGCAACCCAGGCACGTGCCCTGACAGGGAATCAAACTGGTGACCCTTTGGTTTGCAAGCTGGTGCTCAAGGCACACTAGCCAGGGCTCTTGGCATCTTAAAAAGATAACTCAACATCTCTGATTATTATAAAATACTTGTTACCGGGTTGGGTTTATGTTTTTGGAGTAGGATCTCAATGATCATTAAGGGAACTCTTCTTTACTCACAGTTATCTGCCTGTTTTTCATAAGTGCATTTTGAGCTTTGCCTCAAAATTAAAATTCATTCAACAAATTGATATTTTAGTTTCATAGCATAGGTGTTTGGAGATACTGAGACTGCTATAGTTTTTGTTGTTATTGCTCTTTGATTTTTTTCTTAGCTTTTTTCCCAGATGTTTTGTAACATAAAAATAGAACCATAAAAAGTACTATATAACCGATAAAAGTGACTATAATCAGTGTACTTATTGGCAATTATTTAACAATCTTTTGTCTGAGTAACAGCTGGCTTAGAGACTAAATTTCAACATAATAAAATGTAACTCTGAGAAGGAAAATCCTTGGGAAAGTCAAAGACAAAGGCAGAAAAATAAAAATAGAATGATTGTCCATTCATGAGTACTGGGTATTTTGGGGGGTTCAGATTGTGGACCATTTGACAAGAGAGGATAGGCAATGAGTAAAAGAAGATACAGTTATGACATGAAGAAAGAGAGTCCTGATAACGTCATCTGAATCCCTAGATCCAGCCTTGCTATATGGAACTTCAGACTTTCCAAATTTATAAACAAATAAATTCTATTTTAAAATTTAAGTTACATTGTGTTTGGTTTCTGTCACTTGAAACCAAAAACTCCAACGAATATATCAGCAATTGAAAACAAAAATACCAATGAAGTGAAGTTCTACTGTGGTTATGAGAATGAAAATATAATAGAATGTGATTATATATTCGTGATATTTAGTAGCAACATTATAAAGGTTGATAAGATGATATTTTCTCATACATTTAAAGCTTGTGAGTTATAAAGTGGGTTAGAGCTGATAACACTTTCACCAAAGGCAAAAATAACAAGTCAGATGAAGTTTTATGCTTTTTATTTAAACATTACTTTGTAATTTCATGGTATAGAAGACCGCCACCCCACATTCTGCAAATCCTTTTTATAAGAAAAAGATGAACGGGAATTTACTTTAGGATATATTATGGACACTTACCAGCATTTAATACAGTCAACTTGATGTCCCAAACCATCTGCCTCCTTAATACAAATGACCCTAAGTTCAGCAAATTTTGTTTCCTAATACATGGAACTGTATATTGTACATCTGGGGATGTTGCTATAGAAAATAGAAATTAAAAACTCTGAGCACTTCAACTATCCCTTAAATTATTGAAAAATCGCAGATAACAGAGACCTTTTAGAAAAATAACATTTTAATGATTCTTAAGCAAGACAATGACAGCTTGATATGCAAGAATCCCTGGGAACTTTTTAAGACACATTTTCTTCTTGTTTATTATTTATTGCATGCATGGGGCAAATGTAGTCAACATTTCTGTTCAGTGTTTGTTTTCTGACATCTGTGTCATTGAATGAAAACTTGTACTTACTTTATTTAAATACTTTCTAAAAAAAAAAATAGACCTCCTTACTACTTTGTAACTTAATGGGTAAAATGGAGTTTGTTTTCCATACTCAACTTCTTAAACCATCACCACCACAAGGAAACAAATCGTTAGGTTCATCCCTGGCACTAAGGATAAGACAAAGGGTGCTCAGAAGTTTGAGGTTTAATAGGGAGCCACCTGTTCATCCTAGGTTTCACTCTTGGACAGTTTCTTCTCACCTGATAAACAAGCTTAACTATGGCAGATGCATGTGCTCCTTGTGCTTTACCTATTTCCTTTGATTTAAACAATTTTTTTTCTCTGTTTCTTGTATTTCCACATTCGCAGTTAGTTTTTTCTTTCTCACTGGTGATGTTGCTCCTAATCATAGTTAATAACAAACTTCACTAATTTTTATTTACCAATTTTTGTTTTGTTAATCTGTTTATTTGCTTATCGTTTCCACTAGCACTCAGGATAATTTTTTATGATTGTGATTATTACTAAGGTACCTAGTTAAATTAGACTATGTACTGGTTATTAGAATGAGAAATAATTTGGAGAATTAGTATGAGGCATAGGACAATGATGCCTCCTCCACAGGGAATGTTACGGGCTGAGCTGTATCCATTAAATTCCACATGCTGACATTCTAACCCCCATTCTTCAGATCACAGACAATACACTTTATGTATGATTGATGGAGGAAAAATCCTTATGTCCAGCCAGCAGAGCCATACTGTGCTCACAATGTACCCACCTCATTCCCTAAAGTCGTCCACATCCTAATCCTCAGAACCTGTGACTATGTTACTTCGCAAGGCCAAAGGAACCTGACAGGTGTGTTTAACTTAAGGATCTTGACATGGGGAGATTACCATGATTTACCCAGTTAGACCCAAAGTAATCCCAAGGGTCCTTCTGTATGGAAAACAAAAGAATTACAGTCAGAGATGAAGAAATGATGGAAGAAGCAGAAGTCAGAGAGGTGATTGCTGGCTTTGAACATGGGAGAGGGCCCTGAGTCAAGGAATGTGAATGTCTTCTAGAAGATGGAAAAGACAAGGAAACAGATTCTGTCCTAGAAACTCTAGAGGAGGCTGCCCTACAGCCCTGCTGACACCTTGATTTCAACCCAGTGAGAGCCATCTTGGACTTTTGAATGCCAAGATTGTACAATAATATAGTATTGTTTTACGCCACTCTGCTTGTGGGAACTTGTTATAGCTGCAATAGAAAACCAATGCACACCTTTAAAGAAAAGGCTTTGTCTATCCACACATGGAGAATAAGTATACATTCATATTTAAAATTAAAATAAAGTTTTTGTAATGTGTATGTATATTTAGAAAAATTGCCCATTTACCTTAACTTTTTAATTAATTGGCCAACCGTAGACTCCAATTACTTCAAATGAGAAGACTTCTATTCAATGTGGTGTCTCATTTTATCCACAGGAATTTTGCGTAGCCCATTCCACAGCTGCATTCAAAGTTCTGGTTTTGTCTCAGGTGGAGAGAGAGTCATTCCACTTCTTTCTTTTTTTCATTTATGAGAACTAGGGGCTTGGACTTTTAAAACTCTAACAATAGATTTTTATATTTTCATCAAATAATCTAACTTATCTTCTCTCACTTGTCTACTTTGTAGCTGAAACCCTTGGGTTTATCTGTACTTTAGCTCTGATTTAACTTGAAATTAAAGTCCATGTGTTTCACAGCTGCTGGATGCCCCTAACCAGGGACTTATGACTGAGATATTTGAAGAATGCTGGAGTCAAGAGACCAGGGTTTCAGATTTGATTGATACCAACTAGCTGGGTGTCCTTTGATAAATCTTTTAATCTCTCTGAGCCCTAGTTTTTTCATTTATAAATTATGAAATCGGAGTCAATACTTTTTAATGTCCTTTCTAAGTCTTTAATTTCATGATTCCATAATTTTAATTCCAGGAAAATTGAGCTCTAAGGCATGTTAAAGTTTTCTTCAAGGTGGGAAGAAAGAACATGGCTCAAAGGATATCTGTACATATTCTTGTATATTCCTATGAATATTTCTAAGGAATTGGAAGTGTCTAGGTCTTATAATTTGCCTAATTTTTCCCCTATCACATAACCCTAAAAACTGCATTTAGATACAAATTACTTTGGGGTGGGATGACCCTGTCTCAGTCCTGAGTCTACCCCGTTCTGCAAGGCACAGTAAGTTCCTGTTATCAACACTGGGATATACACTACAGAGAATGTCAGCATCTCACACATCAGGAGGAATCAGACCTGAAGACAAATGAATTATAACATCCCGTGGTACTATTGTGACAAGGGCAGCACGAAATGCAGAATATGCACGAGGGAAGCAGTGATTAACCTCAGCTGCAGCAGCGACAACGCCTTTTGGGACTTTTTGAGCAGAGGCTTTTTGACCAGTGAGATGTACCCCGAGGGCTCTGAAGAGCAAATTTAAAGGTTGGGGGAACATTTTAGGCAGGAAAACTAGCTTGTTCCAAATGCAGATGTAAAAGAGGCATGGCAGTTTTGGGAAAAGGTAGAAATTTCATCATGTTTCAATAGAGAGCAAGTGGGATACAGGACTGGGAAAGTACATGGAAGATAAGACAGAAAAAGTGACATTTTATGCCAACCTACAGGCAATGAGGAGTCAACAAGTTTCTACACTGTGAGATGATATGATCAGATGTAATTTCTAGAGTTAATTCTGGCAGGCATTGGGAGGGTGCAGACTGGGTGGGTGAAGCTTTGTGGAAGGAAAGAGGAGGGGAGCCTCACATGATCCTGAATGCTGAACTAAAGCAGTGGTGTTTGGCAGACATTTCCAAGATTCCATTGGCTTTTATAAATGGGTGTTCTTTTCCAAAGCATTGTCCTCCCCCCCAGGGACAAGCTGCCAGGTCATTGACTGAGTCTTGGTTTATTTTCCAGAGCAATGAGGAATATTTTACAATACAGAGTTTCTGACCATCACCACTGACACCACAAAAATGCCATATTGTTAAAAAAAAACCATGTACGCTGAATTTACAAGGATTCAACAGATTATGAAGTGGCTCCTTATCCTTCCTTAAGGCTATGAATACATTGCAAAATCTAGGGCAGTTAAATACTGTATTTAAATTCAGATGTGATATTTACATATGTTACTTATTCTTTTTATAAAGATCTGCTCTAGTGAAATTTAACCAGCCTTTGCAAGTTTATATACTGTGTGTATGGAAAGTGATTTAAACAAATTCTTTCAACCTGACTAAATTCTCCAACCAACCTTACCAGCAAAGAGATGTATCAGAACCAGGTTTTACTACAAATGACAATCCAAATAACACTGTCTAAAAAAAAAAATAGAAGTTTGTCTCATGGATAAATATATGTGCCATGTACCACAGAGCTGAGAGTAGGTAGAGCAGTCACTAGGAACTGAGTCTCCCTCTGTCTTATTGCTCTACCATCCCTGGCCCACAATTTCTACCTCATGGCCCAAGATGGCTGCCAGAGCTCCAAGTATCAGTTCCTCCTTTGCCAGCAGGAAAGAGGAAAGAATGTAGACAGTTGCACCTCTTTAAGGACTTCCAGAATTTATGCATGACACTCCTACTTGCATATAATTATATAGAATATATTTACATGGTTGCAAGGTAGCTGAAAAAATATAATCATTTTTCTAGATGGCATTATTCTGACTAGTAACTGGAAGATCTATAACTAAGAAAGATGAGCCAAACGTGCATTAAAAGGTAACTAAACTAGCAGTCCCTACTGGAAGGAGACACTGGACAAAGTGTGGTAAGAATTGTAGTGTCAGAATTCATTGCCGTAGCACTCTAAATGACCATTTTGTTACCAATTCAGTTGTTTGAATAGAGACTGCCTTGAAGATACATCAGCCGGGAGAGTGGGAACTGAACGGTTTAACCAAGTTTCCTATCTTGTTGATCTATATCTATATACCCATACCTATATCATCTAAAACTGTCTCATATTTAAAAAAAAAACATAACAATGAGAAAGGTTGGTATGGCATTTGTCTCCAAGGTGACTGTCATCAATTCCTTCCATATACGAG
Source organism: Mormoops blainvillei (assembly GCA_004026545.1). Taxonomy (NCBI): domain Eukaryota; kingdom Metazoa; phylum Chordata; class Mammalia; order Chiroptera; family Mormoopidae; genus Mormoops; species Mormoops blainvillei. Next base: position 17,870 of record PVJD01005485.1, on the reverse strand, counting down.
GGGCTACCAAACAAAAACCAGAATTCATTTAGAAAAAATTGTGTATTTATTCTCACATGTTTAAACTTCAGTTGCCTTCAAAGTACTCTCCATTTGATGCGATACACCTATTGAGACATCGTTCTACTGCTCAAAATAGTTTTTGAATTCATCGATTTTGATGCCTTTTAGTGCTTCTGCTGTTTTTTGTTTCACTTCTTCCGCAAAACATTTCCCTTTAAGGACATTTTTCATCTAGGGAAACAAACAAACAAAAAAGTTGCTCAGGGCAAGATTGGATTAGCAGGGAAGGTGGAGCACGGGGGTCATGCCATTTTTGGTCAGAAATTGCTAAACACTTAGAGCAGTGTGGGAAGGTGTGCTCATAGATCACCCATCATGAAATGGGCAAAAATGCTGAGTCTTCAAAAAAATTGATGGAAACTGAATGCAGACTGTCACAGCAATGCCAGCTGGTGCACTGATACATGTGGGTTCCTAAAACACTCACCTAGTAGAGGAAGCCTGCACTACAATGGCCCGCCCTCCAGAAGATAGTTCCAATTTCTGGAGGGGGGTCCCCCTCATGTATGGAAAACCCTTAAATTATTTGTGTTCTTCAAGGAAAAGACAGATGATAGGTGATATATATTCTTTTGGAGAGGTAGAGTCTGTTCTTCCCCTCCCTCTTGTTTCTGGCATGGCCTTAGAGTCTTGCTTGACCAATGACTGCGAAGCCTTGCAGCTTTCACATGGGCCTTTGGAATGCTTGCTTTTGGAAGGCTCACTTGAGGGAAACCAAATGCTCTGTAAGAAATGTGACTGTCTTGTGACAACCATGATGTGAAAAGCCCTAGCTATATGCACAGGGCCTAGAGGAAGAGACCCTGTGGGGAGAGAGAGGAGCCATGAGCATGAGGCAACCATCTTAGAAATGGATCCTTCAGACCACCCACCCCAGCTGAGGGCAAGTCCTTCTCACAATCCTGAACCACAAAATTGTGAGCAAGATAAATGAGTATCTTAAGTCCCTGTGGTTTGGCATAGAGAGAGTACTGGAAAAGTCAATTAAAGAAAGAATGCAATACAAGGAAATGTGGGTGGAAAATAAGCAAGATTTACAATAAGACTGAAGGATTCAAAATGATCTGGAAAATTATGAAGCTGAATTTCAATAAATGAGAACAGGCGATAAGGAGCCAAATAGCGAGCAGAAAAACTCTAAGAGAAAAGTTTGTAAGGGGAATGCTCCCCGAAGGCAAACAAGAATCTCAGGAAAAGGGAGAATTCAACTAGAATTGCAAATTACCTGATCATACTCCAGAAAAAATGGTGTAAAACAAAAGATAGTATGTGAAACAGAAACTTGGGGAAAAACAGCTTGTTGACATCAGGATTCCCATTCTGTAAGTAGTATCTATTCGTTAAGTGTACATATGGCCTGGAAGTTCGTGATTTATTATTGGAGGACACATAATTCTTGCCCTCATGGAACTCATTAACAATTACATTTACTTTTTGTCCTAGAATGACAACGTACTAACCCCTCCAATTATGAAGAAATATTGGATCCTCTACTTTGTAGGGGAATAATCACAGTTCTGCATGGTCAATATGAAGTCACATCTTTAAGAAAAGAAGACAAACATATCAGGAAGTTATAGAAAAGCCAGGCCTGGAAGCTAAAATCTGAAGGCTTGAATGATGTAACTGTAGGGAAATGCCTTCTAGGAAACGGAAACAAAGGTTCGTTAGTAATTGATGGTGAGGGTGCAACGCTGGATACATAAAAGTTACTCAGTGAGCTGGGGAGAAGTCTGCTATTGGTTTTTTGTAAAAGAAAAAAAGATTATTAAATAAGAAATACAGAAGCGTGTCTTGCTTCATGTCTTCCTGAAAAGTCCTATATAATTAGGCTCTGTTTTAAAAACCCAAGAATATTTGTCATCAAGAATTTCATAGTAAATTTTATAGTATATTGTTAGGGAAGCAAAAATTGCCCCAGACATACCTGCTTTCCTTAAAAAGAAACAATTAATTTGGATTTTCATATCTATATTGCAACTAATAGGTGGAATAGATTTTTTTAAAATGTCAAGATTTACATCAGGACTAAGGGATGAAAGAAGATAAATCACTAGTGTTCCTACTTATTTGGTAGTTCTAGCCAGTTTTGTTTTTTTTTTGTAGTGACCATATTTTTTCCCTCTAAAATCAGTCTAACCTGTTTTATAAACTTTTTGTTCACTCTTGCATTTCCCCCCCTCACTCCACCCATTGCCAATGTCCCCTTACCTGTGGCATTTTACACCTGAGGAGAGCTGCTAAGGGTTGACAACAAAAGGACTGCTAATCACACCAATTAAGAGGTGTCAATGTCACCTGTTACCTACCAGCTTTGTTACTGAACCTGTTAATTAATAAGTGTACAGGTGCAGACTTCTAAGTTCACAAGGTTAACACTGACGCACAGCTTTGTTTTGGCTATTTGTTTAAATATTGAAAAATCATGAGTAAAGGCTAGTCTATGTTGAAGAATAAACAGATGTCATTGCTGTACTTTCTTACATGGAAAATCCTCAGGTTGACTTAAAGCAATAAAAGTGACCTTCCAAGAGGGGAACCTGTGTTCAATCTATCAAAGGGCAGGTATTTGTAGTTCTGCCCTTGAGGTGAGGAGAGAACTTACCTTTATGGTACAAGACTATAGAATTCTACTGTAAGATCAGTTGAGAACACTACACTAGACACGTGTAGAGTTAATTAAAAGGAAATCCTCTAGAAGGATTTTCTGAAAGCCCAAAGTTTCTCTATATTATTGTCTTTCAAAAAGCTTTACTCATTCATTGAATCAGTTATAGGTATATCCTTAGACTTCCTCTTAAAATTTTTTGACTAATATTGAGGGAACCTGTTTCAGTATCACATACCCTCAATATGATAGGAACCAAGAAATCACCCTGACCAGTCTCTAATTAGGGGCGGTAACAAAAATTCATCTTATAAAGGGGACAATTGAGGTCTGAGACATTACGCGACTTGCCTAAGGCTATTAAACAAAGATTAACCTCAATTTGCAAAGACAGATTTTGTAAAGAGCTAACCTTCAGTTTCTCTCTAGCAGAATGAGTAATTCCTAGGAGGAGTTAGTAATTTTTAACTTGTCCTCAAGCCTACTGAAATATCTTTGCTCTTTCCATGCATCTGTAAGAGCAACTGTTGTTTTCAGTCATTCAGGGGGAAAGTGTGCGGTAAGGGCCTCTTCTATTTTTGTGGTAGACTCCACAACAAATAAAGAACGTCTCTCTGGCTCCTTGGAACCTAAACTGCAAGGTTTTGAAAACTGCTGTGCAATGGTAAAACTAGCTGATTGATTTAAGATCCGTTCCCAGACCACATTTGAGGGATTTGATCCAGGTCCTGGGTGACCGGTGATCCCCTTGGTCTTGCTCATGAATGGCCTGGCCTCACTGCTATCTGCCCTGCAGCAAGGGGTAAAGTGTAGGTCATGAACAGCTGAATGTCAGGAGCACAGGCTGCCCTCCTCTCTAAATATAGGGGATCAATGTAACCCTTTACCCATGATTAAACAAATGAATGCACTCCCAATACGGAGCAAGTGCCTTGTACACTGTAAGTGCATGAGAAATGATGGTCATCATTAGCAGTTTATTAGCCCCTGGGGACATTTGCATCTTATATTTAATCACCATAAAAACAACTTAACATGTCCATTGGACTTCAGCCTTTTCTTTTGCATAATGCTGGTTACTCTTTTTTCCCCACTTTGCACTCAAAATCCATTTTTAGGTTTTTGTTCTTTTGCAAAGACATGAAATGTTCAGTATAGTATAGAAAGCTGTAAAAATATATATCTGTATATATAATAATATATACAGAATAAAAATATCTGTAACCCTACCTCTCGGGGATAATTATTATCAACATTTTGGTATGTAACTTCAAGGCTTATATTCTAATATACATGCATATACACTTTAAAAGTTAAAATGGGAATTGATTATACAAGCTGGTTTGGAAACTATACTTTCATTTATTATTATCTTTAAAACAGTTTTCTTTAAATATACATATTGATTGCCATAATAGTTTTTATTAGCTGAATAATATTTCTTTCTGTGGATTTTCCATAATTTAACAAATTTTCTATTTTTGCATAGAGTGGTTATTTCTAATTTTAATTAGAAAATACAGAAATACAGAATTAGAAAAATACTCTAGAGAGTATTCTTGTGGCTAAATTTTCTTTAGATAAATTTTTAGAAGTAGAATTTTGGGGGTTAAGATAGACATATTAGTATCTATTGCTGCATAACAAATTACCTTAAAATTAACAGTTTAAAATAACACTTTTATGATCTCAGCTGTTGTGGGTTAAGAGTCTGGGTACAACTTAGCTGCTCCCTTTTCAAGGCACCAATCAAGGTAGGGGTTGTGGTGTCATCTGAGGCTGTACTTATAAGCATCCATTTCCAAATTCAATCAGGTTGTTGGAAGAACCCATTTGTTTGCTATTGCAGGGCTGAAAACCTCATTTTCTTGCTTGATGTGGGCTAGAGAGTGCCTTCAGCTGCTAGAGGTAGCCTGAAAGTTCATTGTCACGTGGCCTCTCAACATAGGCAGCCCATAGCATGGTAACTGGCTTCTGTAAGCCAGCAAGGGAGAAGGAAACATATTCCAGCAGGACAGGTGTTATAATCTTATGTAACATAATCATACACATCACACACATCATAATAACCACATCTCTATCTTATTTCTCATGACACTACTCCAGAGGACAGCATGACACAAAGGTATAAACACTAGGAAGCAGGGGCATGTGGGCCATCCTAAGAATCTGTGTACTATCATACATGTCTAAAACTTTTGATAACTGTAACCAAACAGAATTAGTGTGCCCTAATTGGCCAGTTTGTGTATCACCATTAAAAAAAAAATTGCCGATTCGATAGGAAGAAAATGACACATGTCAATTTGAATATATTTGTTTATAAACAAAAATAAATCTACATTCCTATGTTCTTTGGTTATTTGCATATTTCTCTTTTGAGAATTGCCTCCCATGTCCTTTAGGTAATGAATTAATATTTTTTATTGTTGACTTATTGCAAGCAGTTTTCTTCCTTATGCATGTTGATCTTTCTTTGGGGGAAATATTTGGAAATATGGTTTATTTTGTTTTATCGTAGTCAAATCAAGCAGTCTTTACCATGCTGGTATCCCTTTTCCACCTTGTAGAGTGTTTTTCTGCTACAAGGTTATACTTACTCTACATTTTAAAAACTTATAAAGTATTTATTGTTATTTTTCATGTTAAGTTGTTATTGATTTGATACATTATCTGAAACAGATTTATTATTAGTGTTATCGTTGTTATTAATATTTTACCACAAATGGTTGGTAAATTTCTAGAAACTCATAGGACTAATAAGCCTAAAGGATCTGAAGTAATAAATTGAGACTTGCAGAGTTTGTAGCATCATGAGGGGCATATAAAACAGGTATGTATTTATTTATTTTAGAAAATAGAATTATTTTTTAGTGTTTATTCTATTGTAGTTCTCCCAGTTTTTCCCCTATTTCTCCCCTCCATCCAGCCCACTCTTCTCTCCCACAGTCAACCCTCTCTCCATTGTCACGAGGCATTCACACATGTTCTTTGACTAGTCCCTTCCCCTTCCTTCCACCATTCTCCCCCTCCTTCTTCCCCTTCTACAGATATCAGTCTGTCCCATGTTTCCATGTCTCTGGTTCTGTTTTTCTCATTAGTTTATTTTGTTCATTAAGTTTCAGTTAAAAGTGAGGTCATATGATCTTTGTCTTTCACCAACTGGCTTATTTCACTTAGCAAAATAACCTCCAGTTCTATTTTTTATCGTAAAAGATTCTTTCTTTATGCCGTGTTATATTCCATCGTGTAAATGTACCACAGTTTTTTAATCCACTCATCAACTGATGGCATTTTTGCTGTTTCCAACACTTAACCTTGTAAATAGTGCTTCTATGAACATAAGTTCTTTTGAATTGGTGTTTCAAGATTCTTAGGGTATATTCCCAGCAGTGGAATTGCTGGGTAAATTAAAAAGTTTCTTCACAGCTAAAGAAACCATCATCAAAATGAAAAGGGAACCAACTGTATGGGAAAACATATTTGCCAACAATACATCAGACAAGGATTTAACCTCCAAAATATATAAAGAGCTCATACAGCTCAACAATAGGAAGACAAACAACCCAATTAAAAAGTGGGCAAATGACCTGAATAGACACTTCCCCAAGGAGGACATACAGATGGCCCATGAAAAAATGCTCAACGTCACCAATCACCAGAGAAATGCAAATTAAAACCACTGAGATATCGCCTCACACCTGTAAGAATGGCTATCGTTAATAAATCAACAAGCAAGTACTGGCGAGGATGTGGAGAAAAGGGAACCCTAGTGCACTGTTGTTGGGAATGCAGACTAGTGCAGCCACTGTGGAAAACAGTATGGAATTTCCTCAGAAAAATAAAAAATAGAATAGGTATTGATTCAGGAAACAGGAGCTGACATTATTCCTTACAGTCGCTGTCTGCTGTGTATACTGGTTAAAGTTCCTCTGGCCTGCCATGAGTTTACTTTTCATCTGTGAATGTAGCCAAGGTGCTGCAATAAGTCCTAGGGTAGTCACTGAGAGGTCAGTCTTATGAAGTGCGGAAGACCTTTCCTTGGTCCCCTTCTTGCCCAGTGTGGTAAAATCTAATGGTTCTGCAAAGCGAATTTTCCCCTCCTTCCTCTTAATAATAAAACCCTTTGAGTTGAGTTGTGGTAGGTCTCAGTCCGCATATCCCAACATTGTTCGCAGCCAGTCACGGTCATATGGCTAAGATTGGGCAAGCGCTACATAAGTGGAAATGATGCGTACAATTTTTTGGTATTCCTAAAGACCCTTTTTCTTGACTATTTTCTTTCTTTTTTTCTTTTTTTCTTTTTTTGTGTGTGTGTGCTAGGACATGCATATGTAGGAGGTAGAACTTTAACCATGAAAGCAAAAGCAACACTGTAGATTTGTGATTCTCAGTGTGTGGCCTCAAAGCCATCAGCATCCACATCACATCAGAACTTGTTAGAAACGCAGATTCTTGGGTCCCACACCGACCCCCTGAAGTAGAAACTCTGGGGTGGTCTCAGAAAGCCCTCCAGGTGGTTCTGATGCCCTAAAGCAGGGACTGACAAACTATAGCCCATGGGCCCAAACCATTGGGTGTTCTGATTTTAAACAGTGGTGAACTAAGAATGGTTTTCATGTTTTTAAAGTTTCAACAATAACAACAACAACAAACAACCACAACCACACAGAAGTATATATAACTGAGACTACATATGGGCTGCAAAGACTAATAGATTTACTATATGGTCCTTTACAGAAAAAGTTTACCAACCTCTGCATTAAATTTTACTGCCATGAGGTTGGCTAAATCGATTAAATTGAAGGGGCTTAGATCTGTGAATAATCGTGGAGCAGACTAGCTCTGTCAGCTTGGCCAGCTCATCTCAGGACTGCGAAGCAAAGGAAAAGTAAGCTTCTGTCATCTGTGGGGTTTCACAGCAGCCAAGCCCATAGCTTAACTGATGGAACAGGTGAGAAGATGCTGGTATGTAATACATTGATCTCCCCTTCCCTGTGGTCTGTGGTTTGATTTCAGGGTCCCATGTCTTACTTGTCTTGGTGACTCTCTTTAAAGAGTCAGATGTGGGATTTGTCTAATAGTCTTCCACATAAGTTGAGCCCTAGAAGCTTCAGAAAAGTGTACTGGAGCTCCAAGGTCAAATTCAATCTACCCGGCTGATTATACTTAAATGTTTTCCACTGAAATAATCTTTTCAAAATAATCAGTAATCTTATAATCAATAATCTTGCACTTACACATCCTTATTTGGATGTATTGAATTAGAATCCTTGGCCTATCAGCATTGACTAAATGACAATGACCCTACTTCTGGCTAATGCAAACAGATTTTTTTTTTCTTTTTTGGATGCAAACAGATTTATCCCTGTTTCAAAAGGTGCATTGACATCAGCTCTTAATAGACAGGATTTGATGATATCTGCAGCTGTTGGCTGTGGAATTTCTTTTTAAGAGGGCAGTTATGATTTAGGCCAGACACATAAGACTATTGCAATTTGGGAGATGCCTAAAAAGACTCAAATGACCTTGTAAGGAGAGGGTTCTGTATTCCCAACTATCTGTATTCCCAATGCCAGATTAATCACCCTGTCTAGATCAGGAGATAGTGCAATGGAGACTCAGCCTCAGGAAGCATTTCAGAGAAGGAAGGGAAAGGGTGGTTCTGAACTAGAGTACAGCTGGCAAATACAGCTTTTCTCTAAATCTCCTGACATTTATAAACCCCAAAGCAAGCAAGGTGGTAAAACCTGCCTTCCAGTGGGAACAATGTGTCTTCAGGTAGGGTACTGCACACATGAACAAAGCTCAGGCTGGGGGCATTTGTGGGTGAATGGGCTGGTAGGGTGGGGGGGTTGGGTTTGCAGGGAGAGGCGGTGCTCCATGAGCGCAGTTGTGACCACAGGCTTGCTCGTGTCATTTTGTGTGCAGTAATGAAGCCTGACGAGAGGTCTCCTGCTTGCCGATAGCCGGCTGTTGTCCTAAAAATGCAAACCATCGCCTCAGGCCATGGAATCAGGAACAGGCAGAGGACAGAGACTCCGGCTGGGCGCCCCACTGCTCACCCTCCCTTCAGCATTCGCCACTTGGACAGAGAAAACTGGTCATTACCCTTGTACATAAGGACACAGAAGAAAGGGATTTTTAAAAAGGTGTCCCAAAGGCCTGTGGGATGGTTTTAATCCTGACTTTTTGTTGAACAGATATTAAAGATGGGAGTGGGGGATGCTTACCACCAATCCTCAAGCCCCCGTGTGTTTTCTCATGCAAAATAAATCCTTTGAACTTGAAAGCTGTATTTTTGCCTTCTTCCCCAGTTCCGCTCCACCCCCCACCCACACCCCCGCCACCCCCTCCACCCCCTCCACCCCAACCTCTCTTTCCTCTACAGAGTAACAAGTCAATAGCAGCCTCCCTGGTAAGTCCTTTTGTAAGGAAGGCTAGTTAACAAACAGCGGGCTGGGTGAATGCAAGGGCTCCGCCGCTTCAGATCCTCACCCCTCTTGAGAAACCCTGGGGCCTGAAGGATGCCCCTGGGCAGGACGCCAGCTCAGGGCGGGGGACTAACTGTTCTGGAGGCTACAAGGAGCTCCAAAGACTAGTCAAAACAAGGTCAGGCCTAGTGCAGCTCTGCCTGGGCCCAGGGTGGCTCTGCAAACCGAGGACTTGTCCCTTCCCGCAATGTTTGTTTGCCGATTTGTTTTTGTTTTGAAATACTGCCTCCGTGATTCCCAAGCAGCCTGCTGGTCCTAAGGCTACAAACACGCCCTTGACTCTTGGGGAAAGGTAATTTTTGAGTTGTAACTTGTCCCCATTTGGTGCTGAGGGTCTTTGTTACTCACTGCTCACAGTTCAGAAACCCTCCTCCTCCCTCTGGTCGGTCCCTGTGGAAGCAAACCCCTGAAGTTGGGGGCAGGGTGCACTTTCCTTGTGTTTTTAGGCATCTTTTATTTCTATGGAATTCTTGACAGAAAACAAAGATTTAAAAAAAAACTGTCAATTTTGTGCTGTCAAGGAAACAAGCTGTTCTCCCCATTTACAGCTCCCTTGGTGAACCTGGTGAAAACTTTATTAAGAATTGATGAACATAGTCAGTCTCTCAGAACTCACCTGGAGTCGTTTCGAGAGCTACAGTATGTCACTGACAGGGGAGCTTGGTGGATCCCTAATCATAAATTCCAGCTCTGGTGACTGCCCCTGGGTTTCTCAAAGGCCCGGCGAAAGGGGCTGGCCTGGGCAAGGCTCTCTCCCCGAGGGCCACTCTGCCCCTCTGGGGTAGGAACACCGCAAACGCCTCACGCCCGCAGGGCACGTTCTGGTTCTTCCGAATGAACTACCAAAGGTGCTCCCCCCGAACCTGGCAGGAAAACGCCCACCAGACCTGGAGGCCAGCACACAGGCGGGGCACAGGGCAGCTAGGGGGGATGGGTAATCTGCCGCTCCATTAGGGTTTCAAGTACAGGACGTGTAATCCCTCTCTGCACGTCTCCATTTTCCTTTTGTACGTTTTCCTCTTTATTTACTGTACCTTATTTGGTAATTATTTTCCTTAAAATTCTACCCTCCAGCGAAATTCTGCAGGTAGTCCAGGCTTTATTCCCATGGACCCTCTTTTTGGTTAAAAGCCAGTTTACCCCAGGAACCCCTCTGATTTCAGTACAATGTAATAAACTTGAATTGCGGTCACATTTGTGGTACTCTGTCATTTTCAGAGTGATTTAAACTTTGTTCTTTTAGTTGACCCCAGTAAAGGTCATTTGTATAGCGGGGCCCACAGAAGGCCCAGCCCATGTCAGAAGTTGAATGAAGTCAGCTGGCACTCACGGGACATGCCTCACTGTCAAGGAAACCTAACACACACCAAGCACTATCCTCCAACTCAGCTTTCGTCAGCTCACCTTACCCTAGAAAACAGGACCTGCTGGCCTTACGACGAAATCCCCGACCTCCTAGGCAGCAGGTCTGTTTCTAACGTGCCTCTTCTCATGCTGTATGAAACTCACTCTTGCCCGAAATCCCTCTAAAAGAGCGTCCCACTGCTTGTAAGGCTTTGTGCCCCCAACCCATAGATTGTTTTCCCTTAACTAAAGGACATCAATCTTGTTACTAAGTTACAAAAACTTAGCAATCATGTGAGGAAGGGATTCTCAACCTCATTCTAGGGTAAGGCAGCCGAAGCTCAGGCAAGCTGTGAATGTGCTGTTCCCCACTGATCGCCTCTTTTCTCCCCGCTCCCAGGCACTTGGCTGGCAACCAGGGTATGTTCACAGACACACAAGGCCCGTCCTGTATTTTTGTGAAGCCTGTAAACCAGCAGATAGTTGTAATATCTACAAAGCATTGCCATTCAAGGTAGAACTGTATCCCTATGAAAAGAACAGAAACCACGTACCATATTCTTTCAGAATAGGGAGATGTTCTTTCCGGAGGAAGGCACATGGAGAGGGGCTGGTTAAAGATGTGCTCTTGGCATCATAAGAACCTGGGCAGAATCAACCTCACTACTTGCTGGCTGCTGACTTGGGAAAAATTATTTAACGCTTTCAGATTGTAGATTCCTCACCTGTAAAACTAGGTCTGTTGTAGTTAGGGCATTTCCACAGGGATTAAATGAGAGAAAGTAGAGCACAAAGCGCAGATTCAATAAATGACGGTGGCTATTGGGATACTCGTACATGCAGAGGATTTTGACAGCTGGAGATAGGTTAGATGATGACATCTCTTTCTTTTTCTTTTTAAAAATGTGTTATGGAAAGAATTTTAAGAAGGGGCAGCCAGGGCAGGTTTACATTTTATGTAAACCATTTTCTGACATTTCTGAGAAGGGGAGGACCTCCTAGTGCTGTTTCATAGTCCCACAATTGCACTGTGCGGTGTCTCATGCAGAGAAGGTAATTACCAAGGCAGGTACCATCGGACTAGTACTTTACAAAGCACCCTCACTTCTTATCTGCAGCGGTTGGGATAGATGCGGTTGTCTCCTACTAATGGGGAGAAAACAGGAGCCTGGGAGGTGACATGACTTGCTCCTGGTCACGATTTTAGCAGTGAAACCAGGTTTCTTTTTCTGATTCTAGTTCAAGACTTCTTACCTCCGTGTAGTGCTTATAGTATAGTAGGCATTGCTTCAAGCTCTTTCTAATTTTAAGTCGATTAATCCATACCGCACTTCCTTGAAGTAGGTGCTATCATTATTGTACTGACAAGGGAACTGAGGCATGGAGGAGGTAAATAATTTGCCTGAGGCTTCACAGGATGTGCTGGACCTCAGCCCAGCACAGTTCCCACGAAATCCGGAATCCTTGCCTGGGTGCTCTTCAGTTTCCCTTCTATGATTCTTTCCACCTTGTTCCAAACTGGGTAAGAAGCAGCCAGAGGTGGATAGGTAGTCAGCAGGTGCCTGCGACACTGGGCAGCTGATGTGGTCTAGAGGTTGCAAAATAAAGGCGCTGGCTGCCAAGATGCAGGCGAAGGTGCGGTTTGGAATGAGCAGACGTGGGATGGACACCCCTGTAGCAGTGGGGACTTGCTCTTCTGGAGCCTTAAACAAATCGCTAAAACTTTTTGGGTCTTAGTTACCTCATCTGAAAAGACAATGATGTAATATGAACACTTTTCCCACCTGCCTCACACATTGTTCTGAAAATAAAAATCACGCAATAAGTAAACATGTAACATAAATAATCTAAAGTATATATGCATATGAATCCCCAAGGGCTCAAGCTATTTTTAATGTGAAATAAAGTCTCAATTTGCTGTGTTGGCTAGAGTGACCAGTGGAAATGATTTGTTTCTGTTACTAAACCCACATTAGATCTCTGGAGACCCACCTTCTCCTAGCCTTCCTTGGCCTTTTAGTCCATTGAGTTGTTGTCATCTCTGACTCAGTAGATCTTTAATGATTGCATCACTGCGCTAGTCTTAGAAGAGAAGATCTGAACTCATGGGGCTCATCAACTTAACACCCTTGTCCAAAGAAAAAAGAGGAGATGCTTTTCCTACAGTCAATGTGATTCCCTCACCAGGTTAAGGTATAGAATGAGGTCACATTATTTCATTATTCAAACTATAACTAAATTTTGTTCAACTTCCTCTTTCCCTGTGGTGTTCCATGAAAAGACCAAGACCTTCAGGAATTCGCTCGATCATATATCACCTCACAGAAGGAGATTCTAGAATACCTGGTCACACTGCTGTAGAGCCACGTCCTCTGTGCTGTTGTGGACATCAACAGCAAATACCAGACATTTAAAACACTGGAAGTTCGGGAGCTGATGCCTTGCCCATGGACAGGCTGCTCTGTCAAGATCATTCTGGGGTTGCTGGTGACTTGTCACTGTGTGGGGTGGAGAAGGAAGGAGCTTGCCCAAGAGGCCTGGGCCTCCAGGATTAGAGTTCTCCTGGAGCAGCTATCTCAGTTTTCACAAGTACAGCCCTGCCCTGGGCACCCAGGAGTTCCAGAGTGACTATCAGAACAGAGCTGAGCCTTAGCCATGTCGGGCCTGTCCTCTTCTTCAACAAGCCTGTTCCAGGAGTTTGGTTACCAGTTATGGATGGTCCTTTCCTTCTCCTGACTTTTCTCTTAAGAGATCCGTTTGTGACTCCCGTAGGCAGCCTCTGTGGGATTCACCCTAGTTCAGGGTTCATCCAACTATAGCTCTGGGGCCACATCCAGCCTGCCAGCCACCCATTTTTGTAAATAAAGTTTTATTGGAACACAGACACACTCATTTATTTACATACTGCCTACAGCTCTTTTTGTGCAGCAGAGTTGAGGACCTGTGACCCACAAGGTGTAAAATACTCACTACTTGGCCCTTTATAGAAGCAGTGTATGTAGACATGTGGGGCCATTTAAATGGTCACAGTGGCATTGATTATCAAAATAAAATCTTCTTGGTCCTGCTTCTTTTCTTCCTACAGATTCTGTATTCAGATAACTGGGTGAACGTAAATTAATACATGTGGGAGGGGTAACTCCAATCATTAAAGCAGATACACTCCAGGTTCTTGTCAAACCACCAACACCACACATTCTTTTATACTCTTTCCCCAGGGCAATAATTATTTTTTTTCCAGAACAAAGAAGATGAGTTCTAAGTTGACTTGATGCCTCCAGTCCCCAAAATAGAAATGGGCAGCAAGTTTGAAACAGAGAAGAGTTCTGAGTCCCCAGTACCTCCAACACGCTCCCCAGGATGAGAAGCACTGTCATAGGAGACAGCCAGTGGCTTCCAAAATTAAATAAATACTAGCACCAGTAGTGACTTCAGGTGAAATTCGAACCATCCAAAAATTAAGAGACATGAAACCAATTTTTCTGAAAAGATGTTGTAAATAGTAATCTTTATACTGAAAAAGATTCATGAGGTAAGCCTAGGTTTTAAATAGCCCTAGAGTCATGTTGACCCAACTAATTAAAAATGAGAATATTCACAACGTAGTTTGGCTTTTTCTCTCTCCCTTCAAGAGCCTTGTTGTACAACAGCCTGAGCTAAACATGCTGTGTCAATCTTAACTTTTACATTTCCTGGGTGTTTTCTTCTTAGAACGTGCAACAACCTTGTCATTATTTGAAATATTTTTGCCTGTAAATTTCAGAATACTTGATCTGATTTTAATAGGACCCATGTGTGAAATGCTTTATTTTTTAAAAAATCTATCATTCTGATTCTTTCTGCTCTTTAGTACAGCACAGCTTGGTAGCACTAGGTATGTCTTGTTGAAAGTATGTCCATAAATATGTCCCTTGCAGCATGGAACAGCTTGTTAAATTGGCAGTCCTCAGCAGTTTGCCTCGAAAAGTTTGCCTCACTTGCGATAGTCCAAATGTAGGGCAGAACACAGCGTAACTTTTTATCTAATTTTACCAATTGACATATTCTTCAAATTTTTAACTACCTCGTGTCTTTTCCTTTTTGTGCCACCACCTGACTTTAAAGTGGCTAAATGCGCTCACAATTGCCAAACGTGGATAGAGAGATTACCTTTTGCTACTGGATATTAATTTAGAAGCAATTAAAGAAAAAAAATACCATAACTTAAAACAGAATGCTATAGCTACTGCAGGACATGCATCCTGATTGGCTGAGGTCACTGATTTTTCTATTATTGAGGTGGGGCTGGTACTGTCCTTTGTAATGGCAAGGGTGGGCCCTGCCAGTTTTAGTCTTTTGAGTTTTATTTATATACATTATTGGTTACTTAATGGTATACCATTAATAATACTGATATACTTTAATGTTTTATTGATGTACTCTTACACTCTGACTTTTTATCTCTCTTCAGTTAGAATTTAATAGAACTGGGGATGACAAAGACAGGATTCTCAAATCAATATTTAGTGTCAAAAGGATGAGCCTTAGAAGGCAAACAACTGTTTGCCTTCACCTCTGTGAGAGAAGGTCTCATCTCTCCCTCCTTATGTCTCTAACACACAACAGGCAGTGCCACCTGTGTCTCCAGGCCTTAGATCACCAGGTATCCTCCCTTGTGAGCCTGTCATCACACTGTTTAAAATTTTCCAAGTCTCATTTTAGGGGAAGACAACACAACTAAATGAGACAAAACAAAACAAGTACCTGAACATGGCATCCATGAAGGACTCAGGTCTTGGGCAGAGTACAACATGATGACTCTGTATTTAATGGTCCTGTCATGGTGACCACACCCTCCAGATGGCCTTCAGTGCTTTCCAATAAGTGGTCTAAAGAGAATGCATTTCCTATGCTTGGATTTTGTCTGAGGATTTTTACAACCCAATAGAGGATTTGCCTGTTTCTGAAGAATCTACTACAAAATCCTGTTTCAGAAGTAATTTTTGAAGAAAGCCTTCTCAAAAATTCAAAGTAGACTTTCCTAGCTGCAGGTAGGTAAGGACCACTGCATTTGGATCATTTTAGTTTTACTTGAATTATGTGAGACGTATTACCACTTCTTGAATTAAGGGGTGAAGATTTATATGCCATCCTTCTCTTAAGATTAAGGCAGAATCTGAAGCTCTAGCTCAGTATTTCTCAAAAGTGAGGGTTTGAGTCCCACTGACGTCAGAGTTATCTTGAGCAGTCATTACAAGTGCACAGTTCCAGAATCTACTTTTAACTCACTTAAATTCGAGCTGCTAAGGTAGAATCTAGGTGATTCTGAACACATGAAAATTTTGAGACCATCACATGTATGGGCCGGTGCATAACTGCTATTTAGTACGTTTTTTGTGGTGTGAGCAAAAATAATCCAAGAGAATAAAATAAAATCAATCAACTATAGAATATTACTTTTTCATTAACTGTCCTTCAGGCTTTACGTTGATTTAACCATGTTTAAACTGTGACCAAAGGCATTCTAAGTCATGGAACTGTAGTTGATAACGGAAAGAGAAAATCTCGTGGCTGGCATCTTGAAGAATATTTTCTTATATTCTTGGAGGGCACATTTAGCCTTGTGGAGGTTGCAGCTGATCTGAGAGATACAAACAAACTCTTTTCTTAAGCAGTTACATATATCAGGTAAATAGGTTCAAGGTTATGACTAGCTTGAACATTATGGCTTAACATTAGTCACGTACAAACAGGTATGCACCTGCTATATGTAACGATAATTAAGAAAAAAGTTAGTTTGTATCTCTCAGATCAGCTGCAACCTCTGTCAGGTTAAAATAGCCATCTTGGTCCAGTGCGGGGCAGCTAGACCTGGTATACCAGGACATTTGCTGAGTGGCCTCAGATCCAGCAGTGGCACTGAGTTTGAACATGTGCCAAACTGGTGAACACCACTCACTCCTACCTCATGTCTCACTGAGAATCTACTTCATGCAACTCAAGCACCATGCAAGACTCACTCAATGACTAAGCCTAACAGGCAGCCGGCAGAAGGCAGAGATGGTTGTAGGGCTGCCTTGGAACTTTTGCTGACCTGTCCCTGGGCCTGGTGCTAGTAAAAGCCGAACTTGGTGTGCAGCTTGGTCCTTTCCATGAACACCCTAACCAGAAGACACAACCACAAACTGCAGATCACATTTTAGTTCCAAACATGTTGCCCAGGGCCAGTCACAGTCAACATCTGACAATGGCCGGAACCAGAGTCCCTCCCAAGAGGCCTCAGATCCAACAAACCCAGTGGCCATCTTCAAAAACATTAGAGCAGGATCCAGTTAGCTTCAAAATAAACATATCTAAAGAGAGATTTTGGCAGGCACCAGACCCTACTGAGGTAAATCCTGCTTCAGAACCTTCACAGCAACTTGCACACTGTGGTAGGGGTGGATGTTCACTGTCAGCCAGCCTGAGGGTTGACTCACACACAAATGGACCAGTAAAAATCAAGACTCAATTACAACAGAAGGGCCAGCATAATCCCCACAAGGGACATTTCTGGAACACCCAGCTCAGATGACCAAGGAGACTGTGCCACTAGGTCCCACAGGATGCCTACTACATAAGGCCACCTACTAAGACTAGAAGTCACAGCAGATCTACCTAACATATAAACAAACATAAAGAGGCTGCCAAAATGGAGAGACAAAGAAAGAGGCCTCACGTGAAAAAACAGGAGAAATATCCAGAAAAAGAACTAAATGAAATGGAGGCAAGCACTTTATTAGACACAGAGTGCAAAATAATGGGTATAAGGATGCTCAAGTAACTTAGTGGGAACTACAACAGCATAAAAAGGGATATAGAAACCATAAAAAAGAACCAGTCAGAAGTGAAGATTATAATATCTGAAATGAAGCATACACTAGAAGAAATAAATAGTAGGTTGGATGAAGGAGAAGATCAAATCAGTGAATTGAAAGACAAGGTAGCAGAAAACACACAATAAGAGCAGCAAATAAATAAACAAAGAAATTAATTAATTAATCAAAAAGAATGAGGATAGTTTAAGGGACATTTAGATCAATATGAAGCATAACAACATCTGCATCATAAGAGTACAGAAGGAGAAGAGAGAGAGCAAAAGATCAAGAAGATTGAGAACCTATTTGAAGAAATAGAATGAAAACTTTCCTAACCTGGTGAAGGAAAAAGATACACAAGTCCAAGAAGAGTAGTGGCACCCAAACAAGATGAACCCATAGAGGCTCACATCAAAGCACATCGTAATTAAAATGACAAAGGTTAAAGACAAAGAGAGGATCTTAAAAGCAACAAGAGAAAGATAGTTAACTACAGGGGAGCTTTCATAGACAGAAACATTTCAG